>JBBPBX010045937.1:10785-24183 GCA_038048925.1 Garcialebias charrua | reverse complement strand
ATGCTCAATAATCCAGGTAGAAAAATCTAAAATCTTTGTTTTGTTTTGTTTTTTGAATGTCCAGAGGACCAGACTTAGCTTTTTTAGAGTTTCCTCTGAAAGACTTCTTCAGTCTGAGGTGCTGTATTCAGCTCAGTCTTATAAATAGCACCTTCTCATAGTGAATCAACCAGTTTGCTGCTGACAGCCCAAACCAGCTGCTCACATGATCAAGGAGGACAATCAGCCTAACGATGGATCGTTAGCACCCTGACGGTTGTTTACTATGCACAGAGGGCTGAGTGATACTAGCAATAACAACATTGTAAGAGGGGGACAGTTGAAACCCGTCCAGAGGACCAGACTTAGCTTTTTAAGATATATCAAAAAAAGTTTTACTTTTTTATTTATGAGCTAGCTAAAATATATGTTCAAAAAACAAAATGTTCTTAATACCCTGATGCACGCTCAATAATCCAGGTAGAAAAATCTAAAAAAAGCTAAGTCTGGTCCTCTGGACATTCAAAAAAACAAAACAAAGCAAAAAAAATTGTAGAAACGTTTCGTCTTTCGTCTGAAAGACTTCCTCAGTCTGAGCTGCTGTATTCAGCTCAGCAATGCATCTAGTCCAGGGATCTGCAACCTGTTGCTCTGGAGCTACAGGTGGTCACTCTACAGCAGCTCGTTCAAGCTTTGACCAAAACTAACATAAAACTGTATTTTATTGGTTGTTACACTAAATAAAGAGGGTCATTTTAACTGTCTTTTTTTGTTGTTGCAAAAATGTAAATAGTAGAATAATACAAAGAGTAAAGCATGTTCATTTCATGTTTTTTCTCTTCAAAGTAGGATACTATTTTTCCACAATAAAAAATAAAATCATAGGCCTGAATACTTCATTGTTTAAAAATTTACAAAATTGTTAAAATCTATAATTTTCTCTCTTTTTTTTTTAACAACAATCTGGTATTTTCTTTGGTCTTAAAATGTATAAAAAAAATAAATAAAAATAAAATGTTAAAAAACATTTGACATTTTTAGTTTTATAAAGTCACGCTTACTGTCCAGAAAAGCCCCCTCCAACAAACTTAAAGTGGTCAATGGGCCACTAGTTGATGATCACAGTTGTACCAGATTGTTGTGGCTCCAGACACACTTAATTTAGTGAACAAAGAGGCATAAATGGCTGTTTTGATTGTAAAGGTTGCAGACCCCTGATCTAGTCAATTATTAGTTGAGCAATACAGAAGTCAGCAGGAGAAAAGTGTACAGCCACATGTAAAGTACTTTTATTTTAATTCTACATTAACATTTTAAGCACTTTATAACTGCTTAATATGCCAAACATAAAATTATTATAATAATGTGTTATGTATTGTCATCATTGTATGTTCCCATACAAAGATGAAATTGGCTCTCTGCTTTTAACCCATCCACCACAAGGTGGATCCGTGGGCAGCTATAGCACCCGGGGAGCAAATGAGGATGAGGTGTCCTGCTCAGAGACACCACGAGATGTACAATGACTGCGGATCAAGCCCAGGGCCGTTATATCCCAAGTCCCTACACCATCTCGGCCCCCTACATTAAAACACAAGTTCATACATGGACTTGCAGCTGCTGAAATTAAATCAATATTTTCCCCGACAGCATGCCAGCTTGTTTACTAAGTGCTTGACAATCTAACATTTCACTTTAATGTTGATGCATTAAGGGTATTATATCTGGATATGGAAAGAAATCTTAAAAATAACCTGGTTAAAAATGTCAGCCAAGGGTTTCAATGGTTCAAGAAAAAATATATATAATTATGTTCAAACTATGCATTACATATGTTAAAAAAAAATTGTGGGTGATCACTTAATAAGGGGCAGATATGATAAGATATTATTCTTCTTCTGCTACCTTTTATTTTAAATGTATTTTATTAATTTGAATTTGAAATGGTATTTGTGTTTTTAATTATTATGAAATAAATAAACGTTTAAAAAAAAATAATAACTTAATTTACTACGAGCCTGTGTATCACTAACTTAACCCTCTTTTTATTGCAGCTTGAGGACATTGACAATGACAACATGCAACCAGCAAAACATTTCACCTACGCATTCCAGGCTGGACAAAGTGATTATAAAAACAACCAAAGCTTTGATAAAGGGCATTTATTACCAAACTCTTATGGATTTACGGTCATTGACAAAAATTCTACATTTACTCTGACCAACGTTGTTCCACAAGTGAACAAATTCAACACTGGAATCTGGAGCTACATGGAGCAATGTGTTAGATGTGTTCTAGATAAATATTGTATCAATAACAATAATCAGACAGAAGGTTTTGTAGTTATTGGAGCACAGCCCAGTGACAACATATTCCTCAATAAGAAGATTAATATTCCCAAACTGCTCTGGTCAGCTTTTTGTTGTTACAGTAGAAGTCAGAACAAATGGCTTGCAAGTGCTCACTGGGGTGAAAATGAGTCTCAAAATGAATATTTGCAGACCAGGTCCTTAGAAGAGCTGCACAGTAAACTGGGCGGGCAATTTGATGTTTTTCCTGAAACACAATGCCCCCTCAAAACAACTGTTACTGAGTTTTATCCAGAACTTCACAACACTTGCAACTGCCCACCACCAAGAACTACTACTCTTGTTATAACCACACCTACTGTGACATCGATTCCTTCTACCATTATTACTTCTTCTTCTAGTCGTCCGAGTACAACTGGTCATTCTGCTACTAACGGTACATCTGTCCCACCCTCTACCCCAACTACATTACAAGTAACTACCACTACAAAATTTTCCACAACTACTAAACCCCAAACTACGACCACTCCACTTACAACAACTGTTCCTAAAACAAAAACTACTACTCTGAAACAATCCACACCCACTACAACAGTAACATCTACTATCTCCACTACCACCACTACCACTACTACCAATGAATATCATTTAGCCACACTTTCAACTTCTGTCACTACTCCTAAACTGTCTATATTTACTGTTTTAACAAAGTATCCACAGAAAACTATCCTTGTTTCAGAAAATCCTCTTACAACCAAACATACTACAAAACAATCACTGATTTCTACTAAGCTCCCAGCAAAAAGTACAATGGCTCAATTAACTTTAACACCTGAAAACCCTCATGTGGATATTACATCCAGCACTTCCATTCCTGCATGGACCCAAACGGCTGAAGAAGGTTCTATTAAATCGTCCCCATTTACTATTGCAATTCCTTCACCAACTCAATCATTTGAGAAAAGTGGTACCAGTGGTCATTCTGAAGGTACTGCAGCAGTCACAGTCACAGCTCAAACAACTTTAACACCTGAAAACCCTCATGTGGATATTATATCCAGCACCTCCTTGGCTGCATGGACCCAAACGGCTGAAGAAGGTTCTGTTAAATCGTCCCCATTTACTATTGCAATTTCTTCACCAACTCAATCATTTGAGAAAAGTGGTACCAACGGTCATTCTGAAGGTACTGCAACAGTCACAGTCACAGCTCAAACAACTTTAACACCTGAAAACCCTCATGTGGATATTACATCCAGCACCTCCTTGGCTGCATGGACCCAAACGGCTGAAGAAGGTTCTGTTAAATCGTCCCCATTTACTATTGCAATTTCTTCACCAACTCAATCATTTGAGAAAAGTGGTACCAACGGTCATTCTGAAGGTACTGTAGCAATCACAGTCACAGCTCAAACAACCTTAACACCTGAAAACACTCATGTAAATATTACATCCAGCACCTCCTTGGCTGCATGGACCCAAACGGCTGAAGAAGGTTCTGTTAAATCGTCCCCATTTACTATTGCAATTTCTTCACCAACTCAATCATTTGAGAAAAGTGGTACCAGCGGTCATTCTGAAGGTACTGCAGCAGTCACAGTCACAGCTCAACCAACTTTAACACCTGAAAACCCTCATGTAGATATTACATCCAGCACCTCCTTGGCTGCATGGACCCAAACGGCTAAAGAAGGTTCTGTTAAATCGTCCCCATTTACTATTGCAATTTCTTCACCAACTCAATCATTTGAGAAAAGTGGTACCAACGGTCATTCTGAAGGTACTGCAGCAGTCACAGTCATAGCTCAAACAACTTTAACACCTGAAAACCCTCATGTGGATATTACATCCAGTACCTCCTTGGCTGCATGGACCCAAACGGCTGAAGAAGGTTCTGTTAAATCGTCCCCATTTACTATTGCAATTTCTTCACCAACTCAATCATTTGAGAAAAGTGGTACCAACGGTCATTCTGAAGGTACTGCAGCAGTCACAGCTCAAACAACTTTAACACCTGAAAACCCTCATGTGAATATTACATCCAGTACCTCCTTAGGTGCATGGACCCAAACGGCTGAAGAAGGTTCTGTTAAATCATCCCCGTTTACTATTGCAATTTCTTCACCAACTCAATCATTTGATAAAAGTGGTACCAGCGGTCATTCTGAAGGTACTGCAACAGTCACAGTCACAGCTCAAACAACTTTAACACCTGAAAGCCCTCATGTGGATATTACATCCAGCACCTCCTTGGCTGCATGGACCCAAACGGCTGAAGAAGGTTCTGTTAAATCGTCCCCATTTACTATTGCAATTTCTTCACCAACTCAATCATTTGAGAAAAGTGGTACCAACGGTCATTCTGAAGGTACTGCAGCAGTCACAGTCACAGCTCAAACAACTTTAACACCTGAAAACCCCCATGTGGATATTACATCCAGCACCTCCTTGGCTGCATGGACCCAAACGGCTGAAGAAGGTTCTGTTAAATCGTCCCCATTTACTATTGCAATTTCTTCACCAACTCAATCATTTGAGAAAAGTGGTACCAACGGTCATTCTGAAGGTACTGCAGCAGTCACAGTCACAGCTCAACCAACTTTAACACCTGAAAACCCTCATGTAGATATTACATCCAGCACCTCCTTGGCTACATGGACCCAAACGGCTGAAGAAGGTTCTGTTAAATCATCCCCATTTATTATTGCAATTTCTTCACCAACTCAATTATTTGAGAAAAGTGGTACCAGCGGTCATTCTGAAGGTACTGCAGCAGTCATAGTCACAGCTCAAACAACTTTAACACCTGAAAACCCTCATGTGGATATTACATCCAGCACCTCATTGGCTGCATGGACCCAAACGGCTGAAGAAGGTTCTGTTAAATCGTCCCCATTTACTATTGCAATTTCTTCACCAACTCAATCATTTGAGAAAAGTGGTACCAGCGGTCATTCTGAAGGTATTGCAGCAGTCACAGCTCAAACAACTTTAACACCTGAAAACCCTCATGTGAATATTACATCCAGCACCTCCTTGGCTACATGGACCCAAACGGCTGAAGAAGGTTCTGTTAAATCGTCCCCGTTTACTATTGCAATTTCTTCACCAACTCAATCATTTGAGAAAAGTGGTACCAGCGGTCATTCTGAAGGTACTGCAGCAGTCACAGTCACAGCTCAAACAACTTTAACACCTGGAAACCCTCATGTGGATATTACATCCAGCACCTCCTTGGTTGCATGGACCCAAACGGCTGAAGAAGGTTCTGTTAAATCGTCCCCATTTACTATTGCAATTTCTTCACCAACTCAATCATTTGAGAAAAGTGGTACCAGCGGTCATTCTGAAGGTACTGCAGCAGTCACAGTCACAGCTCAAACACTAGAGGAAAATATTTCTGCTAAAACTTTGCCACCAACTTATACAGTTTCTGCTACAAGTCATAAAAGTCAGAACTACGCTTCTACTAGTTCTTATCTGCCTACTTCTTCAAAAACAGCAACAACTCAAAGTTTTAAATATTGCATGAACCGTTTGAGTAGGTTTAGTCTTTCTCAACGTCTGTTTCTATGTATCAGACAAATCTATCGTCATTGGTACTGCCAATTAATGAAACGGTCTAGATTTTCTATAAAGGTCTCCAGAATTTACATCCCAAGAAGCATTTATTTCACATGCAAAGATGACAAATGAATCCTACATTTCTGCATGTCTTCATGTATCCCTCAACAGAAATGCAGTTCCCTGCAACCTCACAAGGTTAAGTCAGGTCATCTGGATGGATTCTTTAGGCCTGACTTATCCTTGTTAAATTTTTCTACCTGAATTATTGAGCATGTATCTGGACAGTTCCCTTCCATCTTACTTTGTTGAACTGTTTCCAAGCAAAATTTGCACCCCTGTTTCTTCAACTAAGAATTCAACACGTCCAAAATCCAGAGGTTCTTCATCTGACTACACATCTCTAACCTCGGTCTATATGGCATCATCTCCACACACTGGCTGTCCTCCTACTTAGTTTCTTCTTCAACTAAAAACTCAAACATTTCCTTTTTTAAAGCCCTCCATATTTTTAGCTTCTCCAGTGCACGTTTTTTTTATTTTTTTTTTCAAATTCAAGATCTTTTTTATTGAATTTTTCATTTTTTTTCTTCAAACAACAACAACAACAAAAAACAACAAAAAACACAACAGTCAATCTGAGTTACAACATGTACATTATAATCCACACCAAAGGAAAAAAATAGAAATAAAAAAATAATAATAATAACATAGAAAATAATCCCTACCCAATCACTGCCAAAAGAAAAGGGAAAAAAATAAATAAAAGGTAAAATAGCCAAGAGACTGCATTAACCTGAATGAGTTGTGTTGTCAAAGAGACTGGAACAGATTCAGGAAAGGTCCCCAAACATTCTCAAATTTACCCTCTTTCTGTTGAAGTGTGAATCTGATTTTCTCCAGCTTTAAACAGGACATGATGTCAGCCAACCACTGAGCGTGAGTGGGTGGAGACGGTTCTTTCCACCTAAGCAAAATAGCTCGTCTGGCCAGGAGAGAGGTGAACGATATTACATGTTGTTGGTTTTTATTTAGGTTTGTCATGCCCTCTACAAGACCAAACAGAGCAATCAGTGGGTCAGGGTTCAGACGTGTATCTAGTACACGTGATAAAGTCTGAAAGATTTCCCGCCAATATTTGTTCAGAGATGGGCAAAACCAAAACATATGGGAGAGAGAGGCTTCAGCATGTTTGCATCTCACACAGTATGGGCTGACATCAGGATACATAGAGGACAATTTCAGTTTAGAGATGTGAGCTCTGTGCACCACTTTAAATTGTATTAGACAATGTCTAGCACAGAGAGAACTGGAGCTCACCAGTTTGAGTATGGAGGTCCAAGAGTCCTCTGAAATAGAGGAGCCGAGATCCTCTTCCCAAGCAGCTTTGATTTTATCTGAGGAAGCACGCTTCAAATCCAATAGTTTACTGTAAATGAATGAAATGGACTGTTTTTTATTTGGGTCTAGAGAAAGAATAGTGTCAACAATACTGCTATCAGTTGAAATGGAGAGGCTGGACAAATGAAGAGTAATAAAGTGCCGTATTTGGAGATACCTAAAAAAATTGGACTGGGGAAGACTAAATTTTTCACATAGTTGTTGAAATGAAGCTAAAGTGTTATTGAGAAACAAGTCATTGAAGCGTACTATACCCCTTCTTTGCCATTCTTTAAAAACAGAGTCCTGAGATGAGGGTTTGAAAAGTTGGTTAGACATGATAGGGCTATAGAGAGAGAAACTAGAGAAATTGAAACATTTACGAAATTGTGCCCAGATTTTTAGTGAGTGTTTTATAACTGGATTTATAACAGTTGTAAGTGGTGGAAGCGGGAGTGAGGATCCCAAGAAAGCCACGGAGGACCATTTCCCAGAACACTGTGACTCCATCTCTACCCAGTCAGGGCTGTCAGGCCTGTTGTAATAGAATGACCAGAATGCTAGACAGTGCAAGTTTGCTGCCCAATAATAAAAGCGGAAATTTGGAAGGGCAAGACCGCCTGCGGCCTTAGTTTTTTGGAGATGTGTCTTATTTAAGCGTGGACGTTTTCCTTGCCACAGATATGATGAAATGATGGAATCTAACTGAACAAAGAATGAACCAGGGATAAAAACAGGAATATTTTGAAAGAGATATAAAAACTTAGGTAAAGTGACCATCTTGACTGAGTTAATACGGCCTATGAGGGAAGTGGAAAGCGGTGACCATCGGGATAATGCCTGCTTTGTCTGATTCAACAGAGAGACAAAATTTTCTTGATATAAATCCTTATACCTCCTCGTAACTGTAACACCCAGGTAAGAGAATTTTATCTTCTCAATTTTAAAAGGCCATTTACTAAAGTCAAGAGTCTGCGCCAGGGTATTGACAGGGAAAATTACACTTTTACTCAAGTTTAATTTGTAACCAGAATTGATTCCAAATTCCTCAAGTAATGATAAAACGGAAGGCAGCGTGTCAGTCGGATGAGAAATGAAAAGTAAAAGGTCATCAGCATAAAGGGAGACCTTGTGCTCCATATCGCCTCTCCAGATTCCTGAAATTGTGTCACAGGACCGCAAAGCAGTGGCAAGAGGTTCAATTGCCAGGTCAAAGAGCAAAGGGCTCAGTGGGCATCCCTGGCGAGTTCCTCGATGTAGACTGAATGGTTTCGATATCTGAGAGTTGGTACGAATGGTTGCGGTGGGATGTGAATAAATTAATTGCACCCATGTAATGAAATTGGGGCCAAAACCAAATTTGTCAAGAACATTAAACAAGTAGTCCCATTCAACCCGATCAAATGCTTTCTCCGCATCAAGGGAAATAACACACTCAGGAACAGTATCCGAAGGAGAATAAATAATGTCCAAAAGGCGTCTGATATTAAAAAAGGAGTGCCTGCCTTTAATGAATCCAGTCTGGTCTTTTGATATGATGAAAGGAAGGATCTTTTCCAACCTTTGAGCAAGAACTTTGGCTAAAATTTTGGCATCTGTATTTAAAAGGGAGATTGGTCGATAAGAGGAACAGTGAGTTGGGTCTTTTCCTTTCTTTGCAATGAGGGTAATGCAGGCCTCTAAGAAAGATTTCGGAAGGGATCCTTGGTCAAACGACTCTAAGAGAACCGAGTGTAGGAGTGGGGAAAGTAATGGAGAAAATTTCTTAAAAAATTCAGCAGGGAAGCCGTCAGGACCCGGACATTTGCCAGACTGCATTACCGATACAGCTGACACAATTTCTGTCAGGGATATTGGGATCTCCAGTGCATCTTTCAGGTTGGGTGTGAGTTTTGGCATATTGGTCTTTTCGAAAAACTGAGAAGATAAATTCTTGTTGGTTTGAGATTCTGAAGTATATAAATGGGAATAAAAGTCCTTAAATGCTCTGTTAATTTGTAAATGATCTAGAGTTATGGTGCCGTTCTTTAATTGGATCTTAGGGATGATTTGTTTAGCCATGGCACCCTTCAACTGATTTGCCAGTAGTTTTCCTGACTTTTCTCCATGTATGTAAAATGATGATTTACTTTTCAAAAGTGATTGTTCTATTGAGTATGTAGACAATAAATCAAACTTAGTTTTGAGTTCTACTTTTTTTTTGTACAGATTAGGGCATTTGTTTTGAGCATATTGTTGATCAATTTCTTTTATCTGCTGGGCTAAATCAGTTCTTTCTTTTTGAGATTTTTGCCTCAGCCGGGCGGTATATGAAATGATTTGTCCCCTAAGATAGGCCTTAAGGGTATCCCAAACTGTTGACAGTGGGATCCCAGGAGTTCTGTTTATGGATAGAAAGAAGGTTATTTCTTTTTCTATAAATGTAACAAAATCATTGTTTGACAGTAACGTTGAATTGAATCTCCACTGTCTACTCCTTATAGGAATGTCAGGGAGGGACANGGCTGAAGGCTCTCTGCCCCGTGAGAGCTTTAAGCACTTACATGCAGAGAACAGCCGAATGGAGAAAAACAAATCAACTGTTTGTGTGCTTTGCAGCACCTGCTACCGGAAAGGCCCTATCAAAGCAGCGCCTCTCACACTGGGTGACTGAGGCCATAAAAAGGGCGTACAGTAGCAAAGGTCAACAGGTGCCCTCTGGAGTGCACGCTCACTCTACTCGGGGCTTGGCCACTTCGTGGTCACTGTTCAAGGGTGTACCAGTTGCAGACATTTGTGCTACGGCGAACTGGAGCTCAATAAACACTTTTGCAAAGCATTACAGTTTGGATGTTACTGCGTGTGATGTCACTCAGGCTGTCCTTTCTAACACACAGTAGAAAGTAGCCTTGAGATGCCTGCTGATCAAGGGCAGACGTTCACACTAGCATGCATTTTACTGAGCATTTCAAGGGCGTGAATGAATTACGTTCCCATAGCATATGTTGCACCGAGAGACATGACTGAAAGGGAACTGAAAGTTATGCACCATAACTCATGTTCCCTGAAGGAAGGGAACGAGGTGCAACATATCTGGCCCTTTCAATGCTGAAAGCTCGGTGAAGTGCATTTTGGAGAAAGTTGGATGGGCGTCAGCGGCTTAAGTACCCAGAGGGCGGGGCCTCTGGCGCAACGCTGACGCCCTTGCCGTAAAGGCGTGAATGTATTCCTTCAGGTAATCGTGCGGGGGTGCAATTCCCATAGCATATGTTGCACCTCGTTCCCTTCCTTCAGGGAACATGAGTTATGGTGCATAACTTTCAGTTTTTAACCCTCCTGCTACCTTTGGGTTCAAATTGAACGATGGCACCTCGGTTTTAGGACTGATGTCTAGTGGGTCATTTTGACCCAAGGACAGCAGGAGGGTTAAAAATAAAGAAACCAAATAACATCAGGTACACAGGAAGCAAAGCAACAACAAAAATTGACTGCACTAACACAATGAGAATGTAGTGGATCTGGAAGTGAACAAATGAATCTTGGCTGTAAATATACTCGGGGGGAAGCAAAAAACCGACAGAAAGCAGGCGTACTGATTTACAAATTAGAACTGGGTCTGTAGAGTGAGCGGAAGCCAAATAAACTAATTTATCAGAAAACATGGCAAGAGAAAATAAGAAAATAAGAAAAAATAAAAATCCAGACATAAAGCATGTGGACTGTGACACAAATCAGAAATAATACAGTAATGGATCATGTTCGAGGATGTAGATAAGCAGATTTTTGAGTCAAACTGCTTATTTAAAGCACTTCTACTTTGAACTCCAGGTCTGTCCCAAAGTCAGTCTTTAACCTTTGTCCTCCATCCCTGACAGGGGGTCACCTACCCAGCATGCCATGGGATGTGGTCCAAGTGGGCACCACCTCTCGAACGAAGTCGACTGGCCACCACATCGTTCTGCGGTGAGCTGTCTCTTGTCATTTATCAAACGCTGTGCAGGACGTTTCTCTGACATGAACATCTTTTACACAGAAGTCAGTAAACGGGCATGAGAGGCACGAGGAGCTTGTTTTTCTTTGCAGCTCTCGATCGCTGCTGCCTCTGTTCAAATGAAAATAACCGCCTTGCACTTTATGCTGGTACCATGACAACCCATGCATCAAAACCCTCTTGACATTGTCTGTTAATAAACCCAGCTCACCTGTGTAGTCTGAATGAGCTTCTCCCTCCATTCACCTAAATGAAGCGTCACATTGCTCACTGTCCAAAAGCACTCTCACGCTCGCTGCTCTATTGAAAACAGCGATGCTCTTGAAGCCAACAGACAAGAGAAAACGTGCTAAAACACCTCCTGGCTGCACTAATGACTCATTTTCACAGTGTTTGTTCAATGATACTAATGCATTTCTTTGATTTGTTTTCACTTATTAAGACACATTTGAACTCTGTAGTGTGATGTAAGATTATAGCTGCTTACTTTTTAAAGCTTTTGAAAAGACTGTTTTGTGATGTTTGCAGGGTCGTACGCAGGAGCGGTCATCGCCATGCCCTTAGCTGGAGTTCTGGTTCAATTTGTTGGCTGGCCGTCAGTCTTCTATATTTATGGTAAGCCACTGACCCTTCAGCTCAATAAGTACTAAAAAGAAACATTTGGACCCCTTAACTTTCTGCTGATTCCTTCGTTCGTTAACAAGTTAATAATCAGTCCAACACTGATAAGTGCAGAATTACTTAAAGCTCTAGTTTAGACCTTTTGAACTGTAGATATTATGACTAAGTAATATCCTGCCTGTTGCAGATAGCTCTTTGATTGACCTTGTCTGCAGAAATAGTTTAATTCTGGCCAGATTAACCAGTTAAACTGATCCAAAACCAAGCTCAAAGTGAACTTCTGGCATTTTTAAAACAACTACATTCTCAAACATTTGAGCAAAAGATTTTTAAACAATCAGACTGCCATAAATGTAGCATTAAATGGTCATTTACATAAAATCCCTGGTTCATATTAAAGCAGCAGTAGCTGTAGCACTTCTAGTACAGGTGTGGTACTTCTGTCTAGACTAGAGGATCAAAATTTTTCCTGCAGGAATAACCACTGAATCCAACTTTACTGACAATGTAAAGCTTTATTTTGATAGTGTTAACACAAACCACTACAGTATGAAACTGGAGTTGTGTCCTGATGGCAGCGGTCCACTCTGGATTTTGTGCCACACTGACAAGCCATCAATCCACTCAGAGTTTAACTTTGTTCCTCTAAACTGAGGTAATTCAAATAATTATCTACAGCGGGTAAGATAATATTGCTCATACCTATTCCTCAAAAACACTTCAAAACATCAAAGTTATCCTCTAAGTTTTATTTGATTATTAACATTGATACTGACCAATTTAAGCATCTAAAGGAGTTACATTTAAAACATTATTTGGGCATTAATGAGTCTGGTAGTTAGAATGATAAATTTGGTGTAATTACAATAACACGTTCAGTCTTTTTATGAAGGTTATTACAAAAAAATACAATTTAATGTTGTATAAATGAGTTTTCTTACTCTTTGGCTGACGTTGCTCTCTGGCTGTTGTACTTTGCTATCTGAGGTTTATCTGAATTGCTTTAGAGTTTGATTAAACTTATCGGCAGTCATGCAAAATTTGTATCTTGTCAAGCATGTTTTAATAAAAAGCCTCTCTGATTTTGCAGCGATACAATCTCATGATTTATTGATGTAAATTAGCATTTACCTGTCTTACCCCTGTGAGTCATGCTGGCTCCATTTTTAATATCAGAGATTCTGGTGATCTGGAGAAGATCTGTGCTGGCTTTAATTAATTTGTCCTGCACTCAAGTTCCTTTTTTTTGCCTTAAAATGGGTTTGCTGCAAAGACACTTACAAGTTCACATGTGAATGAATGATCATTTCTGCTTTGCTTGTCTTGTGAAAAGGAGTTTTTGGGATCATTTGGTACATCTTCTGGCTCCTGCTAGCCTACGGAAGTCCTGCTGCACATCCCACGATCACAGACGAGGAGAGGTTATACATTGAGTCCGCCATCGGTGAAACGATTCATCAGTTAGGTGTTACTGAGGTGTGCGTCTTCAGCAAGCTGACAAGTCAGTTTCACGGCCTTCAGCCAGAATCTGTCACACAGTTTATGTCCTTCTTCTCCAGAAATTCAAGACCCCAT
>JBBPBX010045937.1:0-10530 GCA_038048925.1 Garcialebias charrua | reverse complement strand
ACAACATTAATTAAAATCAACTTTTTGTAAAACCAAAGACTTAAACACATCAGTGGTTGTAAATTAGAGAAACATTGTTTCATTTTCTGAAAATATTGCAGAGAGCTGAACAACTCAAATCAGACTGAAATTTACTGAAGAAACTGAAACCAAATTGTTTAGGAGCCAAGATGGTGTAGTGGCAGGGCTTGGGACTTGGGACCCGAAGGACGCGGGTTCGCGCCCCGGCCACTACACACCTTGGGTGTATGAGTGCACACCTAATTCTCCAGCTCCCCGGGCGCTGACTACGGCTGCTCACTGCACCACCTGGTGGTGGTTGGGTTAAATGCAGAGGCCAATTTCGTCTGTCAAGTATGGGAAACATACACAGATGACAAAAATGTGACACATTTTTTTAAACCAAACGAAACAAACACTGTAGCTAAAAGTGGAAAAACACTTGTTGAAGTATCAAAAAGGCGTTCAATTCAAGATCAACTGGACTTTATTTGTAACAGAAGACGTTTCGCTTCTCATCCGAAAAGCTTTATGGTAAAGATAAAGCTTTTCGGATGAGAAGCGAAACGTCTTCTGTTACAAATAAGGTCCAGTTGATCTTGAATTGAACGCCTTTTTGATTTATCATGTCCTGGACGACTGAGAATCTTCACCAGCACTTGTTGAAGTAGCTAAATATGAGCTTAAGGCTAAAGGTAGCAAAACACTAGCTAAAAGTGGCAAAAGGGTAGCTAAACCTCAAAAGTCACAAAAGGTAAAGTAAAAGGTAAAAGTAGAAAAATGCAAGCTAAAGTAGCAGAATGGTAGCTAAAACCCAAAAATATGAAAGTGAAAGCTAAGTAACATAAGACTAGTTAAAAACTTGGGGGTGACATTTGACAAGGACTTAAAATTTGATAAACACATAGCGTCTGTAGTCAAGGCCTGTTTTTATCAATTGCGTCTTTTATACAAAGTTAAACCTTTTTTAAATCGTTTTGATTTAGAAAAGGCCATTCATGCTTTTATCACCTCAAGACTTGACTACTGTAATTCCCTGTATGCGGGAATCTCCCAATCCTCCATTAGACGCCTTCAATTGGTCCAAAATGCTGCAGCTAGACTTTTAACCAACACTTCCAGACGTGAACACATTACCCCTGTTTTATTTTCTCTCCATTGGCTTCCAATTGATTTTAGAATTAAATTCAAAATTTTATTATTCACTTTTAAAGCACTCAATGGTCTTGCCCCACTATATTTGACTGATCTCGTAACTGTCCGTGAATATAGGAGAACACTGAGATCATCTAATACATTTCTCCTGTCCATCCCAAAGTCCAACTACAAACGTTGGGGTGACCGGGCCTTTTCTGTCGTTGCACCCAGTCTCTGGAATAAGCTACCTCTGGACTTGCGCTCCATCACTCATATGGAGTCTTTTAAATCTAATCTTAAAACCTTTTTATTCAGGCAGGCTTTTAATACCTAGTACAGTAGTTCTTTGACATTCTTGTTAGGTCTTAATTGTTGTTAGGTCTTAATTGTTTTTAATTTTTAACTGGCTGTTTTTTATTGTTATTTTTGATTGTTTGTTTTATTTCTGTATTGTTCAGCACTTTGTGCACCTTCTGGCTGCTGAAAAGGGCTCTATAAATAAAGATTGATTGATTGATTGATTGAAAAGCTAAAAGAAGCAAAGGCTAGCTAAGCTAAAGTGGCAAAGCACTTGTTGAAGTACGTGAGCAAAACACTAGCTAACAGTGGCAAAAGGCTAGCTAAAACTCAAACGTAACAAAAAGTAAAGTAAAAGATAAAAGTGGCTAAAGGCAAGCTAAAAGTAGCAGAATTGTATCTAAAACCCAAAACTATGAAAGTGAAAGCTAAAAGTAACAGAAAACTAGCTAAAAGCTAAAAGAAGCAAAGGCTAGGTCAAAGCTGAATATAGACAAACTGTTTTGTTAACTTCTTAACATTTCACTTTTGTTTTGATGTTTTAAAACTGTCCATGAGTTTTTGAGAGGCACAAGTCTGGACTGCAGGAAGAGGTCTGTTTGTTCATGCAGGATAAAAAGAAAAACACAAACCGAGACATTTGAGGATCCAGTGTTCGTAATCAGCAGCAGAAGGAAAACAGACTTTTTAAATGATCTGTCAGAGTTTATTGTCAATGTCACTCTTTCTTATCTTGACCAAATTATTCTAATTAGCTTATTATTTCTTTCTTTGCTGCTTTCATTAAACTCAAAATGTTTTTTTAAACACAATTCCATTTTCCATCTGACCACATACTGTATGAAGTTTGTTGTAGTGTCCAAATATATCTAAATGATTTTCAGATTGTTGCTTTTCTTCTTTAGCTTCAGTGCAGAGCGGTGGACACGAGTTTGTCTTTAAAGCGTCCCCCCTGAACTTTTTCCAGGTGGGACTCCTGTCTGCTGTCCCCCACATGGTGATGACCATCGTGGTCCCTATCGGAGGACAGCTGGCGGACTTTTTACGAAGCAAAAAAATCATGTCTACCACCAACGTGAGGAAGATGATGAACTGTGGAGGTACGGTGGGTGGAGGACATCTCAGGCTGAAAACATTTGGTGCAGTGAGGTCCAAGTGAGGACAAACGGCTTCAATCATCGTTCAGAACTTTGATGATGATGACGTGATTTATTTTTTATGAGTGAAAGGTAAATCTAAGAGCCTTTAAATGGATCTACTCAGACCTGTTTTAGATTATTGTAGATTTAGCTCAGGTTTCTGTAATTTGAGGGAATCCTTCCTAATTTAACTATTTTTTTTTTCGTTTGGTTTGCAGTTTAGAAAGCTATTGGTAGATATTTTGTTAACACATTTCACCTTCATTATCACTCACTCTTCAGGTTTTGGTATGGAGGCCACTCTGCTGTTGGTGGTTGGATTCTCTCACACTCGAGGAGTCGCCATTTCCTTCCTTGTTCTCGCTGTGGGCTTTAGTGGATTTGCCATTTCAGGTGATTTTAAAGCTCGGCCAAAGTGAAAAACTTTCATCTGCACGGAAACAGAAATTCAGATATTGTATTTTGAATTAACTTGCACAATCTTCAGCAAGAAAAATGTGCTGATGTCAAGTCAATGAGAAAATGTAAAATGGGTATAAAATATGCTCACGTAACTGGTGTAAGGGGTTAATGTGGAGGGTCAGTTTAATACTGACCTCCTTTTTACCTTAATTTACTTATTCAGATTGAATAGTAATTTCACGGATTCTCTTCTTTTTCAGTTTACCCAATATTTCTGTGATCTTTATGATGGACAAATAAACAGAGCCATTAAGTGACAAAGACGTTAACTTAGTTTGATATGTCAAAAAGACACTATCATTTATTTAAAATAAATCAACTAAATTAACACCATTACACTTGATTGACATGATTTCACTTTCTTTCAATTTAAAACGTCAGCACACTTAAATTCAACACAACAGACATAAATATTGGATGTTAACATATTTAGTCTGAGGGGCATTTCAGCTTAAAATAGTTTCCAGCTTAAGATTGAGAGGGAAAGGGAAAAGGAGGAATAAGAGGTTGGAGAGATTAAGAGAGGAAATTTATCTTGCATTTATGAAACCAGATGACACTCTTCCGTACGCGTCCAGCTAAGATATCATCACACCTCCAGCAAGCAAACAGCTGCTCCTTTACCTTAAGACGTCCGCCTTGGTTCTGGTAAAGAGCTGTGGTCAACTTTAGACTGACGAGTCGTCGGTCCCGCAAGTCCAAGCTGGACTCCACGCGTGTTTACCTTGTCGGTGTCGGTGATACTCGCTTTCATCGGCAAAAGTCGTGGCAGTCGTGGTTTCTTGGCTCAAGATAATTTATTCCAGGAAGGAATAACAAACGCTCGTTCGAGGTGGACTCATAACAGCCTGTTATCAGTCCTTAGCTGAAGACGCCGGTCGTTAGCTCTTGACCACACGTGTCCAGCTCTTGGGAAAGTTCACATCTCTTTCGAAACTCCCAGAAACTCTGGAGCGTTCTCGCACAGTTTAGAACTTAAAGCAGGAACACAGAGAGGAGTTCACTTGCCTTATCAAACCCAAGGTTACAAGCAGAGCAGAGGGAAATTGTTTAGGAAAAGGCAGAGCAGCTGGAGCCTTGTTCATGAAAACAACGGATAAAACTGTCTTCTTATTTCTAAACAAAACAGTCGGGTCTCTGTGACCCGCAATTTCACCTTTAACACAGCAGTGAACACCAGTTTAACTCTTAAAGAATAACACAGCTTAAAAGCACACATCATGAAAATGACAAAGTTATTCTTTTGATCACATCAGCCTAAAATCAAAGATAGAAATAGTCTCTTATTGGTGACTATGTTATCAGATTATAGCTAAATGAATGATTTTGTAGTAAATGTCTTGCTTTACTGAGAGGTCAGTAAAGGTCATCACTGGACAGTTCAAAAACCTTAATTTGACCCTGGGTAGGTCCACTACACTGGGAAAGCTTATTTTTTGGTATCATTGTGTTTATTTTAAACTTATCAAACTGTGTTTATTGTCTTTAGGTTTTAATGTGAATCATCTGGACATTGCTCCTCGCTATGCCAGCATCCTGATGGGCATTTCCAACGGGGTCGGAACGCTGTCTGGAATGGTGTGTCCCCTGATCGTCGGAGCTTTGACTATACACAAGGTAAAAATTGTTTTTATTTAAATATGTATGGGTGTAAAATCAGAGAGTCAGAGTCAGAGATTCTTTATTGTCATTTGCACCGCATGTGGTACATGTGATGAAAACGAGATTATGTACACGGGGTCCCAGTTACATCCAACAACAAATGCAAGAGAAAAACAGTAATAACATCTAGAATTAACTAAGAAAAACATCAACTATTAATACACTAAGCCTAATATAGTGGGAATAAACAGCGGCACGAACATGAGTTTGTATGAGCAGATGGTCACAGATGAACACAGATGAACACAGCAACAAGAAAACAGATCAGCATCAGCACAATGTGATATTTTGCAGTGTTTATTTTTTATTTTATTTTTATTTATTCATGAGTCTAACAGCCTCAGGGTAGAAGCTGTTCCTCAGTCTAGTGGTTCTACACTTGATGCTCCTCAACCTCCGTCCTGAGGGGAGTGGGGCAAAGAGTGAGTGTGCTGGATGAGTGAGGTCTTTCATGATGCAGGTGGCTCTTTTCCTGCATCTGGAGGTGTAAATGTCTGTGATGGTGGGGAGACTGACTCCAACAGACTTCTGTGCAGCCTTCACCACTCTCTGTAGAGAGAGTTTCCACAAAACTTTGGACATTGTTTAAAACTGCAATCAGCTGCAAACCATGTATTTAAAAATGTTGCTCCTTAACTTATGTGACGAGAATGAAATATATTTATATATCAGTTTTTCAGTAAAATATAAAAAAGTAAAATTATTGAATATAAAGACAACAAAACCCTGTGTAACTGTGATATTTGAGCTTAGTGAAGCTCTGAAAATCTGCCTTTTTCTTCAACATCAAACTATTTGAAGGTTGAGATGACTGAACAGGTAGAGCATCACTTACAGGGGTGTCCAATCCTGGCCCTCAGGGGCCACTATCCTCCATCCTTCACTTGTTTCCCTGCTCCATCTCACCTGATTCAACAGTTGAATCACCTCTTCAGGCTCTGCAGAAGCCTGGTGATCACCCATTGGTTCAAATCAGGTGTTGGAGCAGAGAAACATTTAAAACATGCAGGAGAGTGGCACTCAAGGAGCTCTGGACTGCCCTGAAGCACGGCCTGCAGCTTTAACCTGCTTCTTAGCTCAATAATCTGTCAAACTGACTGTTAGCCATTTTAACGTGTCAGTCAGAAGACGGGACATATTACGGCTTTTCACCGTCCATCCGCTGACGATATCTTGTCTGAGCTCTAAACTTATAACCCTTTAACAGAAAAATGTCAAACTGTACAGCTGGACACCTCATGGGTCAAGGATGATCTCTACTGATGTAATGGTCACAGGGTCAAAGGTCACGGGTGACCCCTTTGGTAAAACCTTGTCTCTGCTCCAGCTTGACATGCAAACAGAGAAACGTTGTCCCCTAGATTGTGCCAGTCTGTCCATCCATAAGACAGTACACAGTAAGTTGTCCATGGTGTAACTCCTCAAATGTTTAGGACAGAAAAACCATCAGACTGTGGCTCCACACCGGATCCTTTTTCTATCAAGACCTCGAGTGGGACTTGTGAAGTCTACTACTATAATCTTTAAATAATTTGGATCAGCAGGTAGTCATCAACAGGTGAGTTCACATTTAGCTGACGGCTGCAGTTTCATGTCCTTTAGTTAAACTGTTTGTCGATTTACACCGTGGATAATGTCTTTATTAGGGATGCACCGATCCACATTTCTCACTTCCGATCCGATACCGATAGATAACAACTGAGTATTGACCGATACCGATACTTTTCCGATCCGATATCGGTGTTCAAGCATAGGAGGCTGTAATAATTAAGTTCTTGAAGGAAGAGCACGTATGTTGCACAAAACTCGGACTTGTGTGAGGTAAACCCAAAGAAGACACTCTGAGCCTCACTACAGTATGGGGCGGCCGTGGTGTAGTGGTAATGGCAGTCGACCCCTGATTGGAAGGTTGGAGGTTCGAATACCACTACCGGTGTATGAATGTCTGAATGAATGGGTGGATGGCTGGTATTATAAAGCGCTTTGGGGCTCCTCACAGGGGGCTGGAAAGCGCTATATAAATAAGCTCCATTTACCATTACAGTAATTCACAAACAAATGGCATACAAGAAGAGGCAAGTCTCTTCCACAGACGTCCTTCTGACTCATGGTGCAAGGAACACTAGTCTAAAATACTGCTAAGCATTATGGGAAATCATCACATTCTACTCCCCATTTTCTAGTCTTATTTTTAATTCTGGCACTATATGAGTTGTAATTCTTGTTGAATTTTATCAACAGATACAGATTTAATCTATAATTGAACACTAATATACCGCTAAGTAACAATGTTAAGACAGAAGTCACAGAGTATGGTGAAATATATGTGCTCTCTGACATCTAGAAAGTATCGGAAATATCGGCAGGTTGGTCCGATACCCGATACTTACATTCTGCTGGTATCGGATACCAATACCGATACTGGATCGGATCTGCCCCATCCCTAGTCTTTATCAGTCAAACTGACATTTCACCTTTTCACAGTCATGTGTTTACTTTATAGACACATTCAGGATTGTTGTGTGAGAGAAAACTAATGCTTCAAATAAAAAATGAGCCTAGAAAAGAACAATTTCTTTTTATATGTTTAAAAAGGCACTCAACCCACTGTGAAACGGTAGCCCCACCCCCAGACCAGATTCAAACTCCTCATGAAAATGGGAGTGTCGAGAGACAAGGAGGGGAGGAGGTGGGTGGATGTGCTGCGTTCACGCCCCCTCTAGCAACAAACTAAAACAAACTAAAACTCTAGTAAACAACTTACAGCAAGCAACAACAAAGAATAAATATGTAGATGTATTTATCTATTCCCACCTGATCTATCCAAAACAAAAGGCCTAAAAAAAAGAAAAATAATACCACAAAGTATTCTGTGACCGGGGATCGAACCTGGGTCTCTCAGATCCCAAACCTGCACTTCCACCACTGACCCAACTTGGCACTCATGCTTTGCTCTTCCATCGCACCATAAGAAAACAAATACAACCAAATAGTTTCGATGACGTGAAAAGTATTCCTAAAATAAATAAGTTAAAATATACAAATAACTAGTGCCATTCCAAAAACTATAATATGCGGTGTTGCAGTACTTTTCCGGCGTGCAATGTACCACTTCCATATAAGGTATGAACTGCAGCGCGGACCTTCTCATCTCTGCAGGGGATTGGCTCTGCTTGAACCACTTTCATGACGACAGAGTGAGAAAACACGTCACAGTGAGAATCCTAGACCAATAAGAAAATCAAGGTGCAATTCCTCTGTTCAACCCATAGGGTTACCGTAAACACGTTTTTAGACCAAATATTGCCGGTTTAAACAAATACGCACACAAATATATGAAGATTAACACAGACATAGTGCTATACAACATTCTAGACACATTCTAGGCAGTTTATCAGCTAAAAAAAGTTAATTTTGAGTTTAGCCCCTCTTTAAATAAAGTTAATTGTTTTGCATATTATTTCATGCACATCACGCCTATGTTTGTAAAAACTTTTATTACTTCATAAGTAACAGATAGATAAATACTTTATTAATCCCCAGGCATAAATTAGAGCCATCCAGTAGACACAGTAAACAGTAATAACACACCACATAAACAATAAAAATTATATCAGATTCTAAATGTTCACATGAAATTCACCTTCAGCGTCCTCCTCTGGATTTAGCTGTTTAAATGGCGGATTTTTGCAGACACTTGAACAGCAGCTATAGCTTCTATTCATAATTTATTTTATATTTTATTAATAATTTATTGTGTAGTCAAATGAATTATGTAGCAGTTTCAGCGCTTTAAGCGATGCTGAGGTTTGAACTCAGCAGCACAGAACGATCAGTCACATCGCCTCTGACAGAAAATCTACCCACTCTGTTCGTCTCCCCGCAGACTCGCCTGGAGTGGCAGAACGTCTTCGTGATTGCATCCATGGTGCACTACTCAGGAGTCATCTTCTACGCCATCTTTGCGTCGGGCGAGCTGCAGGACTGGGCCAACCCCGAGGGCCTGAGCGAGGATAAATGTGGCATCATTGATGAGGACGAGCTGGCCGAAGAGTCGGAGCTCGCCAACGAGATTGCGTTGGCTCCCAAAAAGAGCTACGGAACAACGGACGGCTCGTACGGTCAGAAGCACGGCTGGAGGAAGAAGAGAGGAGCGACCGGGCAGGAGGGTGAGGAGGAGCGACACTACGTGAACGGGGACTACCAGGACACATACCAGTGAGATACTGGTTTAGGACTTCCATAGCTGAAGGTTCAGCTGCCACTCCTGAAGAAAAGACCAGGAACTGCAGCATCACATGCACCTCAAGATGATGTTCTTGTTTTATTTTTGTCTTTTTATCCTCGACAAACACACATAGTTACAGTAACGTACCATAAATCATTCAAACGAGATGTGAAGTAAAGGTTAACAAAGAGAACATTTTGTTTTTAAAGACAGAAATGTTTGTTTAGTTAAATGGAAACCTTTGGACCAACCAGTACCATGTTAAGAAAACATGAGAAACACATATCAGATACATATTGTTTTCTGTGCTGGTCCCAGTTTCCTTTGATTCATGTGAACAGTTTATAAAATGCTTGTGTCCGCTATGCAACATGAACAAAATTGTCCAACTGGAATGTAACGATGGGTCTTAAAGACGTGGTTCAGATCTTCTGGAGTGGAGTTCTGTGGAAAGGTTATAAACAGTTAATATCTTACCTGTTGTAGATAGCTCTTTGGATGACTGGTATGAGTGGGCTGTAAAAGTAAAGCTTTACATCACTCTCAGTTCTGAATTATTTTTTTATTTGAGCAAAAATACTCTTGCTGCAGGTGCACCAAAATAACGCCACAGCTAGCTGCTGCTGCAATTCATACTCACAACCATCAAATTTGAAATAATAAACTATCTAACGTAAATTTACAGCATCCTCTGTGAAAGTTTTAAGAGTAAAGATGACTAGCCATGAGCTCGCTAGTGTTCAGCTCTGTTTTTCCAAACTAAAGTTGATCAAATCTACAACAAAGGTTTCCAAACGTGGGGTTGGGACCCCATTGTGTGTCCTCCTGAAACACAAACGTATATGACGTTTATTTATTTGCTTGATACATGAGTGTGTGCCTGCAAATGAATAAAAACGGTGAAATTGTCATTATGTTCCTGTTTAATTGATCAACCGTGTTAGTCAGGGTCCTGGGTCTCTGCATGTGTCAGCTCGTGGTGTCAACATGTTTGGGATCAGGTGAAATATTAGTTATTCCCAGCTGTTTCACAGAACCGCACCTCCACAGATGTGAACTACAACTTGTAAGCAGTCCACAGCACCTTGTTTGTTTCTGACTGCACCACGTCGCTGCTTCTGCTTGCCCTTCTGATAGTGAGTCTGCCTTCTTGTATCGTCCTCATTAAACAAAGAGCTCTGAGCATCAACAGGACTAAACAGACGGTGAGCTCTGTGCTCACACTTTTATTGAAACTGTTCGTTCTGCAGGCGTTTGGCTTCTGTGCATTTTCTCTGTCTTAAAAACACAAACATCCTTTTAGTTTCTTGAAATAATGTGAAGAAAGTTTCTACCTTCGTCTAAAAAGAATGAGCTAATTGCACTCACGGGTATAGATTTGTAAGTTGCTACGTCATTGTTTGACAACTTTAGTTTCATTTGCACATGAACATTGTGATAAACTTCATGACTACAAAGAACCAAGAGACTGAAAACCTTTGAGTTATTGAGTAACACATCTGTAAATGGTGCATATTCATTTGTGTAATCATAATAAAAAAAATAATGTGAAACGATCGATTTGCAAATGGTTTGGTTAAAATAAAAACTAAACCCAAAGCTCGA
>JBBPBX010045936.1:0-18290 GCA_038048925.1 Garcialebias charrua | reverse complement strand
AAATGTCTACTGTAATTGTTGTCATCATTCTTTAGTTTGTAGCAGGTCGCTCTTGTAAATGAGTCCTCGAGGCTCAATGAGATTAAGGCCCTGTACACACGTAGCCGGATATCAGTAAAACCGAACAGTTTATCATGCGATTTGGCCTATCATCCACACGTGAACTCCGGTTGATGTAACTATAAACGAATAATAAAAAACCTCCGACCAAAGTGGAGATTTGAGAATTCTCCGCTTTCGAGTGTGCGTGTGGACTTTCAGAACCGGAGGTTTTTGCTCCAGCTGGAGCAGCGCTGACGTCACATAATGCTCGGCGAAAAATAAAAGCTAAAATGTCAACATACCTGCTCTGACATGATTCCCAGTCGACATTTTCCAGCTTTTTATTAACTTTGTACTCCAACATTGTATTTAATAGTAGTTCAACCTCACGGTCTGTCCACACAAATGATAAAAAAAGAAATAAATAATAACAGGAAGTTGTGGTTGCTTTGAAGGGTTGAGACGGCACTACACTGCCACCTATGGGTTCAGCATATTTTTTTTACAACGCTCTCTGGTGAAAATAACCGGGGACATGTAGATGAACATTTTAAATATCCGAACATGTATGTACAGAGATATTTTTTTGTGTGCAGATACAGTACCGTATTCTCCGGTGTATAATACGCACTTTTATTGCTCATTTGAATATCCTGCGTATTATACACCGAAGCGTATTATCTATGGATTTTTTCCCATATTTTTAGACCAATTTTTAGCTCTGATTCGCCGTTTTTCATTTTGGCCAAAAATGGTGCAGTACCAGTTTTGGCCGCTATGGGCGCTAATGCGCCCTGTAGTCTGTTTATTCAAACTGTTTAAATTCATGCTGAATAGCAAATGTTATTCCAAAATGTTATTTATGAAGGATTTCTCTTCTCAAACCTGTATGTGGAGGTCGGTCTCTGTGACATTGTCCTGGACTGGTTCAGATCTTTCCTCTCCGATAGGCTGGAATGTGTTAGCCTTGGCAATGCCACTTCCCAGACAGTCGGTGTCTCCTGTGGTGTCCCTCAGGGGTCAGTTCTGGGGCCCCTGCTGTTTTCCCTCTACATGCTGCCTTTAGGTCAAATTATCAATCAGTTCAACATTTCTTTTCACTGCTATGCCGACGACACACAGCTTTACATCAGGACTGGAACATCATCATCATCCCTATCTCCGTCTTCACTCACTGTTCTCTCTGCCTGCCTGGAGGAAATAAAGGCATGGATGAATCAGAATTTTCTTCAATTAAACTGCTCGAAGACTGAGGCCATATTGATTGGCACCCCTCACCAGATACAAACATCAACTTTAACAACAATCTCCTTCTCTGGTCAAGACATCCCCCTCTCCACCTCTGTTACAAATCTTGGAATAAAAATGGACTCTCATCTTACATTTGAAAATCACATTAAGCATCTGTTTAAAACCTGCTTCTTCCATCTTCGAAACATCTCCAGACTTCGCCCATCTCTGACTTTTCCTGATGCTGAGAAACTCGTCCATGCCTTTGTCTCCTCCAGGCTCGACTACTGCAACTCCCTGTTTATTGGTATCCCTGGCAAAAACCTTCAGAAACTTCAATACATTCAAAACAGTGCAGCAAGGATTCTGTTGAGAGTTCGTAAATTTGAACATATTACACCCATTCTCCATAACCTCCATTGGCTTCCTGTCACCTACAGAATTCAATACAAAACTGCTCTCATTACCCATCAATGCTTGCACGGCACTTCACCTGACTATCTAAAGGACATTCTTGCACCATATTCATCCACCCGGTCTCTACGATCACAGAACAGTAATTTCCTTCATATTCCTCGGACCAAATTGAGGACCATGGGAGACCGAGCATTCTGTGTGGCTGCCCCCCGCCTGTGGAACTCCCTCCCTGATGACCTGAGAGCTCCACAGTCACTGGTTGACTTTAAAAGCAGCATAAAGACCTTTCTTTTTAAGCAAGCCTATTCTGCCTCCACATGATTTTATCTTTGATCTTAGCTGATATCATTATTGATTTTACTTGATTTTATTGATTTTACTTGTTTTATTTTATTTATTTTTTAAGCAAGCCTAATCTGCATCCACATGATTTTATCTTGATCTTAGTCGATATTATTATTGATTTTATTTGATTTTATCACTTGTTTTATTTTGATCTTTGCTTTATTACAATTTGTAGCACTTTGAGATTTTTATTAATGAAAAGTGCATTATAAATGGAATTCATTATTATTATTATTATTATTAGTGAAGATTCAGTGACACTGTTTATCTCATTTTATTTTGAGCTTAGGACAATCTCCTCAGAAGAGACTTTTGTTTTTGTCCTAATTAATAATCAGATGAATAATATCTGTTTTTGCTATTATCATTAACATAGGTCCCATATGTGACGCTTTAATGACGTTGTTTTAACCAAACCAACAGGTTAACAGTGTTGTGTGTAGTGTTAAGATCAGTTTTTATCATAAAATGCTGACATCTGAAACTAACACTTTATCTTTCTGACAATTTGTAATGTTTGATTCAAATTAAAAGTAATAAAAGTATTACTGTCCCTTCAGGAATAACTCCCAAAAAGTTCATTACTGAGAGCGATCAGAGAAGTGTTTCTGAGGTCACGGTTGTATCACTACAGTTTCAATGGGTTTGGCGCCATCTAGTGGCCATAAAAAAGACTGTCACGGCAGCGCGTATTATACACCGAAGCGTATTATCTAAGGGTTTTTCTGATTTACTTCCAAAAATATGACAAAGCGTATTATACACCGGAGCGTATTATACACCGACGAATACGGTATTCGTTTTTCAAACACCAGGCTAAGTGTGTACAGGGCTTTACTTGACGAAATAAAGGTTGAATGAATGAATGATCTGCTGCCGCCATATGTCCCACAGCGCTAGCAGATCAGATGCTTTTACTGGTTCCAGGCTAGCCTGGTTGTAACCAGACCCTGTCCTTCACTTCGCTTCGTACTAGGGTCTGGACTTTTCCCATAGAGAAACGTTTCTTGCTGGAGGCGTGGCCTCTGCTTAGGAACAAAACCATTGGATATTTTGAACAGGGAAAGCATTCTGCTCCCTCCCCTCAGAGCCACCCCCCGTGCACTGGTGAACTTGACAACTGCTCCGCCCCCTGCTCCAGGAGTCCTGCAGCTTTTCTCTCGCTGCACAAACTCAGTGTTTATATGTTATAAAACGTTTTAATACAATAAAATCAAACCATGGATCGCTGGTCCAGCTCACCAAAAGACCAGAAAATCTGCAGGGACTCGGTCAGCAACTAAAACCCGAGTTTAATTCTCGTGACAACCTGAGGCATTTCCGTGTTCATTTTACTCAGCAGGAGGGTGGAGGAGAAGGAGGACGAGGGAGCGATTACTTAACTTTTGGGGGAAAAAAACAAAAGAAAACTCCAGATAAGGGATTAAGCATGGGAAATTAATAAATTTGTGTCACATATAAAACAGTTCTGCATCGCTTTGAATGATGCCGTGCTGGTGAACTTGACAGCTGCTCCGCCTCTTGCAGCTCTCGCTGCGCAAATTCTGTGTTTATATAAAACGTTCAATAAAATCAAACCATGGATCGCTGGTCCAGCTCACCAAAACACCAGAAAATCTGATGGGACTCGGTCAGCAACTAAAACCCGAGTTTAATTCTCGTGACAACCTGAGGCATTTCCGTGTTCATTTTACTCAGCAGGAAGGTGGAGGAGAAGGAGGACGAGGGAGCGATTACTTAACTTTTGGGGGAAAAAAAACAAAAGAAAACTCCAGATAAGGGATTAAGAAGGGGAAATTAATAAATTTGTGTCACATATAAACCAGTTCTGCATCGCTTTGAATGAGAACATGCGCTGCTCGCTGACTGAGCGCTGGCAGAGCCCTTTTATAGGACGCTGCGCGCTGGGACTGGTGGGGGCGTGGGTTAGGGTCCAAAACTCCGCCCCTTCTGTTCTCTGATTGGTCCGAACAAAAATCTACCGGAGAAATCCTAGTGGGTGGGTAAAGTCCCAGACTGTGCAGTGAAGGGAAATGAGAATTGAGCGGAGCTGTGCAGGAAGGCGAGGGCCAGGCTAGTTCCAGGCACTCGTTTTAAGCTCAGAGGTGACGGGGCCTTTCTCTTTTGCAGGCCCAAAACTGTGGAATGAGTTACCACTGCATGTCAGGCAGGCTCTTTTTCTCACTGTTTGTCTCGTTTGAAAACTCACTTTTATTCCCTGGCTTTCGACACTTGATTTTAATGTCTGTATTTAACAATGTTAGCCATTTAGTTCTTGTATTTGCCTATTTAGATCTATGTATTTTTTGCTATCTCCTTTGCTTGTTTGTTTTTGCTGTACAGCACTTTGGTTGGCCTTGTTGTTTATGTGCTTTATAAATAAAGTGGTATGGTGTGGTATGGTATGGTATGGTATGGTAGGGTATTGTATGGTAGGGTAGAGTAGGGTAGGGTAGGGTAGGGTAGGGTATGGCCACCACAGCTAATTGGTTTTAGCAAACACAAACTGGCTTTAACTCTGTGAATTTGCAAATAGAAGCTGAGCATTATCCCCTAAACATCCTGTACATTAAGTTCAAACAAATTTTCTGAAATTTTTATAGGGGGACAAGATGGGGTAGAGACAGGGCAGCTGACTAGGGACCTGAAAATCCCAGGCTCAATCCCCAGCCATTCCCACATGTTGTGGTGTCTCTGAGCAAGACACCTAATCCCTAATTGCTCCCCAGGCACTTACCGGTACATAGCTGCCCACTGCTCCACATGGGTGTATCTCAGGTGTGAAGGGTTAAATGCAGAGAACCAGTTTCACCATTGTATGGGAACATACAATGATGACAACACCTAGCACTTATCTTATCTAAAGTGATAGCTTGCAAGGCAGTGAGTGATATGCATTCCTCCAAAGAATGTTAGGCCTTTTATTTCTAGATAAAATCGAAGAAATATCCTTATTGTCACTCAATGTGTCTTTTGTACCTTAGTGTTTCTTTTATTAAACTGTTGGCATCACAACTTGGCATGGTACAAATTTTTTGTTGTAGGGATTACGTCTCTACTTGCACAGAAGCTTTATTTTTGACTCTACTTCGTAGCTCTCCCATATATGCAGTCTCTGGTCTCGCCCTTCTGCTTGCTTGGGTTGCTTTGATGAAGAACAGATGACGTTTCTGCCCCCGCTTATTCCAAAGCAAAAGTGAGACATGAACTCACCTTTTGTCTGGTGCCAACTTCTACTGTTGAGCCACTACTGATAAGTCTGAATCAGAACAGGAGATAAGTTCCTCCCCTTCCATTTTTTTTATTTATTACAAATGATTATATTATCAAAGTGGGGATTTATTCCCAGAGAAAAGATGTCTGTTATTTTAAAACATTTATGAAAAAAAATAGTTGAAACTAAATGGAAAATCACCACGCAGAGACCGACCATGGCAATACCAGTTTTTTTCTTTCTTCCAAGTGCTGCTTTTGGTTGAACAGCAAAGAGATGCCTTTCATAGCAGAGGGACTGACAGAATGTGATATGGTTGAAAAAGTAAAGAGAGAAGGACTAATCTAGAAACATTTTGTACATTCTTTTCCTCCCTCAGTCGTCTTGTGTAACCTCACAGTGGCATTGAAGAAATCTTGCAAGAGCTACTTCATGTGCTTGTCGGTAAACATATGATTATATAATTGTTGCCATGTGTGTCGCGTCAATCTTTTTTTCTAAATGCGCATATAAAATAAAGTGCTTGTGTTTTTCTATAGTTTACTTGAATTACGGTAATAATTCACTTTGAAGCATGTGTTCTGTAGTAAATGTGTTAATAAACAGAAATTCTTCACATTTGAAACCTTAGCTTTAAAAGTATATATATATATTTTTTTTACACTGGCTGATGTAGCTCCACCTGTTAATGAAACACACCACTTCCGTTGGACGTGCTGTCTCTGCCTGGAGGAAGCAAAGAAAAATAAAGACATTACGTCACAGCAATTGTATGCAACTGAGCTTGTTACTGTCTATCAACCACAGCTGTCTTATTTTCTACTTCTGTGCTGCAGGCAGTAACAGATAAAACAACACAACGTATCATTTGCCTAGGAAAGACCTGGCAAATCGGCAAAATATGACGTCAGAGTGTTCAAATGACAAAATATTGGCGCAATAACACTTGTTGCAATGAAAAAACATTGAACTCTGCCATGCAGTGGTCCAGTTCAGGATTGATTAAGCTTGGCTAGAGATGCACCAATCCGATAATATTATCAGTACCAATATAGAAAAAAAAAACTTGATTGGGTATCAGTGACATTGTGACCGATCGAAAAGGACAGAGGCTAATTGCTGTTAATTTTAAATATTTGCCAACAAGCTAGTGAAACTATTGTTTTTTCTTCATATTTCAGCTCCTTTATTATTTATTATAGATTACATTTAGACTTACATTATGTCTGCATTTAAAAAACAAATGTTTTAAGTTAATTCAGCAATGTTTTCCTGTCTCAGGTCGGTATCGGATTGGTATCGTCCGATACTAAACCTCAGATATCTGTATCGGAAGTGAAAAAAGAAGTGGATCGGTGAATCCCTATTATTTACACATGCATTTTCTTTTTGTTTTTATCAGATAACATGGAAGGTCTTCATGAGGTGGTAAAGGAACGTTTAGCCGAGTTAATTCGTGTCCTCAAGACGGTAATTAGCAAACACCAGACCCTCAACTCTGTGGACATCCTTGGAGCAGCTGGCATGGTCATTGCTAAAGTCAAAGGTGAGTAATTACTCAGCAGCATGCATGAGTGCTGACAGATGTACAGCTGAACACAGCCAAGGCTAGTCAGATGATACTTGTATCTAATATCTGGGCATAAAATCTCATAGTTGAATCAGTGGATAGAGATAAGAGTGTGCATCACAGTTTCATGAAGGAATCTTTACCCACTCCACGCTTTTTTGGAAGTATGTTTCTGAAACGTGCCGTTAAGGAAGTTTCCTAAAGCAGCAGATAAACCTGAAGAGAATCTCAGCTCATAAACATCACGTAGAAATGTGACCCATCGCAGAGGAATTCTTCCACACGAGAACGGCAGAGGCCAAATGCCTATAATTTTCATTCCATGTTTTCAACATCTTGGGACGCCTCCTTTCAGTCAAGCTCATCCACTTTTCTTCACTTTTTCTTTTGCTCTTTTGTTGTAATGTCCATGGCTATCTGGTCACCTGCCCTGTCTTTGACGCGATATGAATGTGTGTTTGTCTGCATTTTGTAGAGTTTGGTGGTGCATTCAGTGTTCAGATTGCAAAAAGCAAGCAACAATATCCAGATTAGTCAAAAGAGCTATTGGCACCGGAGTCACATGACAAAAAGGACTCAGTCCACAATAACGTTGAAATTCCATCCATCCATCAATTATCTTTACCTGCTTTGTCCTTTTTGAGTCGCTGGAGTTGCCAGTGCCCATGTCCAGCTATCACTGTGCGAGGGGCGGGGGACACCCTGGACAGGTCTCCAGTCCATCACAGGGACCCATAGAGACAAACGAGACAAACAACCATTCATTCACTCTCTCACTCACACCTAGAGACAATTTAGAGATACCAATCAGCCTAACATGCATGTTTTTGGTCTGTGAGAGGAAACTGGAGTACCCGGAAAAAAACCACACATGCACAGAGAGAACATGCAAACTCCATCCAGAAAAGCCCCCAGTTGGTATTTGAACCAGGGACATGCTCGCTGAGAGGCAACAGCTGTACCAGTTGCACCACCATGCTGCCCAATGTTGAAATGGTTTATTTTAATTTACTTTTATTTCTTTAATATTTAAACCTAAATATCCTATAATAACAATCTAAACATCCATCTATTGTCTTTACTCGCTTTTTTCCTTTTTGGGTCATGGGAGTTATTGATTCCCATGTCCAACTTTCACTGTGTGAGAGGCGAGGGACATCCTGGACAGGTCCCCAGTCCATCACAGGGACACATAGAGACAAATGAGACAAACAACCATTCTCTCTCTCACTCACACCTAGAGACATTTTAGAGTTACCAATCAGCCTAACATGCATGTTTTTGGTCTGTGCGAGGAAACTGGAGTACCCGGAGAAAACCCACACATGCACAGAGAGAACATGCAAACTCCATCCAGAAAAGCCCCCAGTTGGGATTTGAACCAGGGACATGCTCGCTGAGAGGCAACAGCTGTACCAGTTGCACCACCATGCTGTCCAATGTTGAAATGGTTTATTTTAATTTACTTTTATTTCTTTAATATTTAAACCTAAATATCCAATAATAACAATCTAAACATCCATCCATTGTCTTTACCCACTTTTTTCCTTTTTGGGTCATGGGAGTTAGATTCCCATGTCCAACTTTCACTGTGTGAGAGGCGAGGGACATCCTGGACAGGTCCCCAGTCCATCACAGGGACACATAGAGACAAATGAGACAAACAACCATTCTCTCTCTCACTCACACCTAGAGACATTTTAGAGTTACCAATCAGTCTAACATGCATGTTTTTGGTCTGTGGGAGGAAACAGAAGTACTCGTAGAAAACCCACGCATGCACGGAGAGAACATGCAAACTCCACCCAGAAAGGCCCCCAGCTGGGATTCAATCCGGCGACCCTCTCGTTGAGAGGCAACAGCTCTACCAATTGTGCCACCGTGCTGCTCAGTCATCTAAATATCTTCTCCTAATTGGTTGCTTAAAAATATATACACGGGTATCAGGTTAATATTGAGTTTTATTGGGAATAAAAAGCTTTAAAAAGAAAACAGTACTGTACTTCATGAAAGCCTTTTTGGAATTTTTTTGATTGTCTTGTTCTTCATTATTATAAAATATAATAATAAAATCTCTTCATTTACGCATGTACCTGGTAGCCATTATCCTATTAAAAAAAAAAAAGGTTGTAATAAATCAACTCTTTTCTTTAAAATTCATTGAGGGGTTTGAATCTCCACCAGGGGGTGTCTTACGCCAAATCAGACTGTACCTAAAGGCCGGGGGAACACAAAATTCACTCAGATAGTTAAAGGAGGAAAAGCTGAAAGAAGGATGAATCCGTGAGACATCAAGAGATGAAGACTCAAAGGTCTGGATGATAACAGGCCTCTCCTTACTCAGGGTGCCATGTTTTTACATGCGTTACTCTTTGAAGCTTGACACCTGGGGCGTGTGCACAGCCGCCTAAATGCTACTTTTTCTCCAAACATTGCTTGTCCGACTAGTTTTAAATGGCACATTATCTACTCAAACCATTTCCTTTAACTTTTTTTCTTCTTTTTTGCATGCATGCCCGTTGTCAAAAACTTGAAAAGCCTGAAAAAGTTTAATTGTAGCTGGAAGCATCTATTGTTTTCTTACCCTATTGTAGATCTATTAAATGATTCTAAACACATTGTTTATTGATGTTTAATAGTTTTTCTGCATTAAATTTGTTTTCCTTTTAGTGTGCATGATGCATACAGCTTTAGCCCACTGATAAGGCAACTACTGAAATGCTGTCACATGACAGAAAAGCTATGATCAGACAAAATGCCATTTTCACAAATTTCCAGCGCAGTCATGACAAAACAATAGGTCGTACACTTAAATTATGCAGTTTCCAAATTTCAGCCGTGACAAGAGGGGCCAAGCTTTGCGATCATTGTTAGACATCCACAGGATGTCCTGAGGAAGAAGTCAGTACCGAGTCATACGCTAGCATTCAGCGAGAGGGAGGTGCACGACAGGGAGGCTTGCACTGCACCTCCTTTCTCTCGGAGTCCTCAAGAGTCTCCCTGGAATGTGCTGCCTTCCTAACCCAGTATGCCATGAATTTATTCACTGGCTTGGGATTTATAATTACTCATCCACCCGTAACATGGATTAAGTTAACCCTCATCAAGAGAAAAAGGAAAATCAAAAGCTATAAAACATCTTGGACTCTGGATCTGTATGTGCGCTAGCTACTTGTTCACATTGCTGCAGATTTCTGGTACTATTTATTGGCTGCAAAAGCCAGGTAGAGAAGGTAAGAGCTGTCATGGTAGCCTGTACGTCCTACATTTGACAGAATTCAAGCTGTGTGAGTGTTTCCTGTTGCAGGGCAGGCAGGAAGTACTCCGTTTAGTCGGATTTCAGTGACCGTGTTTTTGGTTCCTCTGATTGCTTTCTGCAAATGTTGCTGCGAAGAAACCCTTGTGCTCGTGTTCCCGGTGATTGATTGTCAAGAGCTGATGGCTTTTTAAAGTTGCTGGATACTGTACTGCCAAATGTTGCTCGAAGCGAAGATCGCCGTCTGTGTTCACGATCAGCATGGATGATGGTCCGGAGGATTATATCACATTTAAACAAAGGAGGAAAAGTTTGGGATTGTTTTTGAATAGACCTTGAATCCACCACTTTGAAGATCTTTGAAGCTTTTTCAGGAGGGCATTTTGAGTGGGTAGGACAACATGTGGACATTACAAAAACTTACCTTTAGCACCTTTTGCATTGTTTCTTTTTAACCTTCCTATTTTTTTTTACCCAAGTGTGTAACTGCTGAAGGATTTTGGCTTTTTCAGTGTCACCCAGAAAGTCAGGTCTTTGCTGAATCAATCTGAAGCCTGTAGAAAATATGACCCAACTCTTTAAAAGCTAACTGCTCTAGTTTCTGACTGATAATTTAAGTTTCAGAGTGACGTCAAACTGCTCACTTCCTTCATTTATTTGTAAAGTTGCCTGCTAATTGTTGACAGATTAAGTGCAAAAAAGCTGGTGGCAAGCCATTTTTTATTTTTTTTTGTTTTGGCCCAAGTAACAGCGTGTTTTATCACTGTTCACAGGCATTAACTTCGAGGAAGTGAACCCTGAAAACAAACAAGCTGTATTCGGCGAGATACACACATCCATTGACATTTTGGCATTCACATTCGGCAATGTGTGAGTACAGTGCTTGTTTTCCTTTTCAACACCACCATTTTATTTACTTTTTGTTCTACTGCCTGCAAGTGTTGGGCTGATTTTAGACCAGAAGACAGAAGCTAGTTGATCTCGTTAAACCTGTCATTACCTCACTCCTTTATCTGAATTTAAATACCAGTTTAGAGGCTCTAGAATAGATTGCCCCTTTGACCATTCGGCCTATTTCGTAAACTCTTTCAGTCACATATGAATATAATATGTACATATTTGGACTCCGCAGAGTTTCTGACTTCCTTATGGGAGATGTGGACAGCAGTTCAGGGTTGGGGAACCCCCAGACCAGGAGAAGCAGGGTGAGACCCCCATCATTCTTTTCTTTTCGCCTTCAGGCAACATGTTATTCTAGTCTTTCTTCTGAACCATTGCAGCTCTCTGAAAGGGGCACTAATAGCAGCAATTTCACCCCGCCTTTATTTAAAAAAGCCTCAAAGCCTTGCTTTTTCTGTATTTAATTGGGGAGTTGAAAACCCAGCTGCTACTGATGTGTGACTTTGATTGTACGTGTGATTTTCCTTCCTTTTAATCTAAGCTGTCTTTTTCACAGTCCTTTGACAACCTCTCTGTGGATCCTGAAGGGTATGTTCCAGAGAGAAGTAATCTTGTGGGTAAGTTTACCTCACAGTCACTTTTCTCTAGGCATGTAAAAAAAAAAAAAGTCCTTCTGAAATGTGATATCTATAAATGGCTTTATTCTGAAGCTCAGTCAGTTTGTGACTTAGCTAAGGGATTTTGCCTTTCCACCCTTTCACCCCTAAGGTAGACCCGCCTTAAACCTCTGTTTTAACCTCTGCTGCTTTGTCATACTGGTCGTTCATTGCTCTTTTGGTGTCTGACAGTAATGTTGTGTGGGATGGGGAAATACATAGGTTTTGTGTGAAATTGCATGACTTGGCTCACATAAAAGGCATAAAAACCTGTTTGTGTGTTCCCATAAACACCTGGTGCTTTCATACTGTCCTGTACTGACAACATCACAAATTTTGTTCTATTTTTGTATTTACTTTGCCCTTCCACACATCTAATGGAAAGTGGAAGTGAGATACGTGAGTCCAGAGGACATTGCACTCATGCCTCCTATCTGATATCCATCTCCACTGTCGTCACAGGTCCTGAGGTGCCACTGTCAAGAGAGGAAGAAGTCGACTTGACCCTGCTGAAGAATGACAGCGGGGTAGAATCTGCTCTTCTTTATGCAAAGGCCTGGTCCAAGTACATCAAAGACCTTCTGGGATGGATGGAAAAACGGGTATCTATGGGTGAGATATTCATGGCAGTACATTTTTTGCTAGCAAGCATATTTTTTAAAATCCATTTACTGTTAGGCCAGTTATTAGTAATGCTTTCTGTGCATTTGTCTTCTTTTGTAAAATACAGTAGATGCATGAAACACAATAATGTCTAAATGAGTACCGTACCCATAATACTCACCAATATCAGATTTGCCATGAGGTGATTAGATGATTTGTTGATCACAAATATAATTAGTTCCTTGTTCTTTTGTACATTTTTTTTTATCTTTCAGACATTGAGAATTCTAAAAGCTATGCCAAATTGGCAGAATCTGCAAATACCCTGGCCAGTCAACAAGTAACAAAAAAACCTTACTTACTGATTTGTATTTCTTCCCCTTACATGTAAAATAAGATTATCAAAAATATATGAATTCTTTATTTTTTGTTCAAGGACTTCATGCCGTTCAGTGATATCTACATTTCCACATTCAAGCAGAACATAGAATACAACCAGCTCATTAGTCAGACTGCAGTGGCTCTTCAAACCAATAAATTCATACAGGTAACAAAATGACAATGAAAGCTAAACTCTAAACTTCTGGATGTGTTTCAACATGTTACTTTATATACAAGTATATATATATTTGTATATACCGGTAAACTCAGAAAACGTGTCGCTCAGTTCATGCTAACAATCTGTATTATCTGCATTGGCATTCACTTTAGTAAAAACACAGTGAAAGCATCAAAATGCTGTTTATTTTTGTTCATTTGTAATTTTGTAAAAGTTAATGGTGTAAATACTAGCGTATCTAAACATAGACACAATTTTTTTTTTCTTTTCCATGTACCGTAGTATTGTCGAAATTTTACTTGGTACCAAAAAGAGACAATTCATTTAAACCCAAAAACTAAACTTGACTGTTGATTTATTTTCAGCCTCTTTTGGCTCGTAAAAACGAACTGGACAAGCTGAGGAAAGACCTCAAGGAGCAATGGCAGAGAGAGCAAAAGAAAATGGTTTGTAAAACGTTTATGAACAGATAATTGATGTGTATTTACTTTTTTAATCAAGCAGCGTGACTTTTAGTTTTTTACCCCATTGCAAACCAGTGAATGTAGTCACCAGCTATGCCATTGTGAAATATGTAACCAAAAAAAGCACACTGTCAAAATAATACAATTTAGTCTTGCAAGAACACTGAACAGCCTTATTTAGATGATCTTCGATATACTCTTAAATAATCCAGTTTTAATTAGTATTGAAGGACTAAAGTTTTTTTCACTCATTTATTTTTTAATCTAAAAGATAATCATGTACAGATGTACAAACTTCGATGTTTCACTTCACTCGCATGGTTGACCATTCAGAAAGCCATCTCTGATTGTTTCCATGGTAACGCTGCATACGTTGTGACGTTTAATTGTGGTTTCCTTATGGCTGATCCGATCTGTGTGGTGTTGGCAGCAAGAGGCTGACACAACCCTGCGGAAAGCAAGAGCGCTGAACACACAGAGGAGAGAGGAGTACCAGAAAGTCCACTCGTCTAAAAGCCGCTCCCAGGAGGAGCAGCCAAACGCTGGCAATAAACAGTTGGAGAAGAAGAGGAAGCTCCAGGAGGAGGCTTTGCAGAAGGTCAGCAGGATATATATATATATACTGTATATATATATATATATATATATATATACACACATACACATATATACACATACACATATATACAGTATATAAAACAGGTCTTATTTGGTGTGAGCCATTTCCAGATCCTTAAACTTGTTTTGTATCTGATGTGTTGGACAGGTTGAGGAGGCCCAAGACCAGTACCAGAACTGTTTGGCTGACGCTGGCGTCAGAAAAATGGATCTGGCCAACGCTAAGAGAACGATCCTCTCGCAGATCCGAGAGATGGTCTTCCAGTGTGACCTCACACTCAAAGCTGTAAGAGTTCATGTCATCATTGTGATAAGAATGCAATGCACTGAGAGGAAAGTGAACTGTTTTAACGACCTGTCACATTCAAGAACATTTAAAGACTTTAACTCATGTTGCTAAGGTGCTAAAAACAGCTCTGGTCTGCCAGTGCAAGGATAAGAGATCTTTAAGCTAGTTGGTACCCAGCACCACACTCTAGACCTCTTTGTGTCCTGTGGGTTACAGGGTTGGAGCGAACTCTGTAAAGAGAGGCCACAGAAGTGCAAACACATAAAAATTTGATGAGACGAAGCCTCATCAATGCCTCAGGCTGTTAAATAAGTTTCTTGTGTCATTCGGTGGCCATGAGACTTGGCTGTGCGAGTTCTGCAGCAACATTTAGTGGAGGGACACACATTAAACAACCAGAGAAGAAGGGAAAACTCAAAAGGAGTTCCTGAAATTAACATCAACAGTAATACCAGAACACGAGGTTTCCCAGCAGAACATTGTTGAAAAATATTCAAATTAATTTGATCAGTTTGTAGTTTTATCTTGAGACTGATCTCTGCAGACATTTGTAAACAAACACGTTTATGTATAATACGAGACTAAAACCTGATCTCAAAGAGGTTTTAATAGAATAAAAATAAATAGCAATAGGGCTGCACGATATTATCGGCATGTTATCAGTATCGGCCGATATTAGCATTGAAGTTAAATATCGGACATTGGCCATTCCATCAAAATAACTCATTGATTCAAAATACACTGTTTTTATATGACAACCCAGTGACAAGGATGCCTGGAGCGCCAGCACAACGTGATGACGTCACGCGCGCCTATGTGATCTGATCACGGCAGAGAGGAAAAAAAATGTCAGTGGTGTGCAAGTTTTTTTTTCAATTGAGGATATCGGAGTTTTAACATTTGACTATGTTGAGCCTCACTACATCGTCCCCAGTCAGAGATATTTTTCCAACATAGACTTACCAGAGTTACAAGCCTTCATTTGCAACGTCACTGGGAAGCTAATAGCCGATAGCACTTGGATGAGTTTTACCACAGACATTTGGACGTCATGTGTTAGCCCCGTTAGCATGATTAGTCTTACGGCACAACGGATAAACAAAAATGTTGAGCTTAAAAAGTCTGTCCTTCATGCACAGGAGTGCAAAGGATCCCACACTGCAGCTAGGAACCTGGAACAAGCCTCCACGAGTGAGACAGCATCACAGATGGCTAATGCTAATAAATAACATTCAACACTTTTCATTTAATAAAAGTTAAAGTGCTATATGGCTGTTACTGAATATATGTCGCCAGCTCTTACAGCTGTTACACAATTTTTGTAGCAAATAAGCCTAAATAAGAGGGCTATGTTCTGACTGTATATTAAAAAACATCTGTATCGGCCAAAACTCCAATATCGTGCATCCCTGCATAGCACAAAAAATGTATTTTAGTATGATTTAATTGGTTATGATGTAATATTTGTTTGTTTTTTCATTGATCTCTATGATCATATATAATGACACTTCCATTTATTTATACTGTTCACTCACTCGTTCTTTTATTTTTTTTATTTTTTTAGGTAACAGTAAACTGGTTTCAGATGCAGCAAGCGCAGTCTGTGGCACTCCCTGCCCACTTCCAGGCCATGAGTGACAATGCCAAGCTGTATGAACCAGGAGGGTGCTATGCAGAGTTTGTTCGGAACCTGCCCAAACATCTGCCTAAAGAGCACCTTCAGCCAGACTCTGTTTCTGACATTTCCAGGTGAGAACGATTTTGGGAGCGCCCTCTGATTCTGGAAATACTCAGTTGTATGAAGCAGGGTGGACACTGAAAATAATGAATTTTTACTTTTGTAAAATAAAAGGATAACATCTTTAAAGTCATCACAGAGCACGTTGTTGCACTTCTGCAAATTTCAAATGCCGTGCCTTTCATTGGAAGTCAGCCCAGCTGACACATACATTTGTTTTGTGGTTTTTGTATTTTAAAGTCATTTAGGATCAAATTTCAGTTGTAGAGGATAGTGCGTATTTCAAATGTCTTCAGGGCTGTCCCTCCCATGTTAAAGTTGCATATTTCTACTTTCAACAAAAGTAACAATGAGTCAAAGTGGGAGGAGACAGAACTTAGCAGAGACAGCTTGTGCTGAATTTCATGCCCTTCCTCAGGAAATATCTGTGTCGCAGGCTGAAAGCAGCCGAGATGATTGCGAGCGTGAGAGTTTGGCTCTTGCGTGGAGCTGCCCCTAGAGTTCTAGTAAAAGTTAAGAATCAGCTTCCCACGCACATTTGCTCATTTTCCTCAAAGAAAATAATCAATATTTTTATATATCTAATGTACAGAGTAAGTAGGAAGGTTAATGATAACACTGCTAGTTACAGTTAAGAGTAGATTACAGAAAATCCTATTGGTGGCTAAAATGTGACTGATCTGCTGTGTGTATTTCCATTTTTTTAATTAGATTTGCTGACAGAGCTTCTTTCTGTTTTTGTTCCTTCTCTGTTTTTTTCAGACGTGATAAATACAGTACGCTAACACATCCTAGTCTAAAAAAAGGCATTCACTTTAAAAATAACTGGAGAAATTGTATTTCCTGCAAAAATGCAGTGTGAATGTTTATTTCAGAACAACTTGCTAAAAAATAGCTGAAATTAGCTTTAAAAAAAACACACATGCTGAAATGTAGCTGAAATGGAAGAACAAGCCTAAATTAGCAGGAGAAAGCAGAACACATATTTGCTTTATTAGGTTTAAATAAACAGAAATGAGCACAAAAATTAGTAAATTAGCTTAAAAGTAGCTGAAAAGACAGAAAGAAGCATAAAGAACTACAGGGAAATGGAAAGAGCTGAAATAAGCTAAAAAAAAAATGAATTCGCTGAAAAGGCGCAATTGAACAAAAACGGCTATATTATATTATATATATTATATTATATTATATTATATATTCATGTAAACATGATCGTCAAATCCTGTTTTTTCCAGCTGAGGCGTCTGTCTAAGCTGAAGCCCATATTATCAAAAAACAACCTGGAGACAGTGATTCACGCATTCATTACATCTAGGCTTGATTACTGCAATTCACTTCTGTTTGGCGTCAGTCAAGCCACCATTGCACGATTACAACTGGTTCAGAACGCAGCTGCCCGATTTTTAACCAGCACACGCAAAAGAGAGCACATTACACCAGTCTTGGCCTCCCTTCACTGGCTACCGGTTCATCTTCGAATCCAATTCAAAATTCTCATGTATGTCTACAAATCGCTGAACAGTCTCGCCCCCGCCTATCTCTCGGATCTGATACACCCATATGTCCCTCCACGTGCTTTGAGGTCAGAGGATCAGGTACTCTTAATAGTTCCAGAAACTCGCCTTAAGCGCAGGGGTGACAGGGCGTTCTCTGTGGCAGGCCCAAGACTCTGGAACGAGTTACCGCTGCTCATCAAACAGGCCCCCTCCCTCTCGGTTTTCAAATCCCGGTTAAAAACTCACTACTACTCCATTGCTTTCAATGCCAGCTGATTTGTATTGGATCGTTTGATTTATGATCTGCAATGTTTTTATGTTTTTCGTGTTGTACTTCATTGTATGTGTTGCCTGTTGCGTGTTTGTTTGTCCAGCACTTTGGTGTGGACTTGTTCCTGTTTAAAGTGCTTTATAAATAAAATGGTATGGTATGGTATGGCTAAATGTAGTAGCTGAAGTAACAGAGAAAGCTGAAACTAGCAAAAAAAAATCTGAAAGGAGCACAACAAGCTGAAAGTATAAAAAACTTAATTACCGGTAGGCTGAAAGTAGCAGAAATGACCATGAAAAACTTGTTTATCTGAAAGCAGCTGAAATTAGCCAAACAATGCTAAAAAAATAGCTGAAAAAGGTAGAACAAGCTTAAATTAGCAAAGAAAGTGGAAAGAACACATTTACTGAGAGAAGCAGAAATGAGCACATTAAGTGGAAATTATCTAAAAAAAATAGCTGAAAAATAGCTAAAAAAAAAAAAAGCCAAAAGAAGGCTTTAATTACCAGAAGGAAGTGGAGAGAGAACATTTTTATGGAATTGGGCTGAAATAAGTTTAAATTCATTCATTCATTCAACCTTTATTTAGTCAGGTAAATCTTTTGAACCTCATGGGCTCATT
>JBBPBX010045934.1:8726-22196 GCA_038048925.1 Garcialebias charrua | reverse complement strand
CTAATATAATTTTTTTATTTTATTACCCCCTGGTTCCTTGGCTGCCATTCTAGGGGTGGGGTCTGATAGAGTGGCAGGCCGTCGGGTGTTGTCCTGGACTCTGGGGGGTTCGGGGCCTGGGGGTTTGCCGTGGACGGGACTGGCACTGCACCTCCCTGGGGCCGCTTGGGTGTCCTGTCGACTGGGCGTGGGTTGGGCCGGATCTTGGATATCGGCTCCTCTCCACCCCAGAATAAATGGGCCTACCTCCTGGGTTTGGGTGTGGGCTGCCTTAAGTAGGGGACTGGTACATGTCTTGGACCTGGGGGGTATAGAGTGAGTATCAAGATTATGAATGGGATGTGCTGTTATTGTGTGTCTTAGTGAGTGAGGGTGAGGATGAGGGTGGGTCTGTGTGATTGTGTTTGTGTATGAATGTCTATTTGTCAGGCCGGGTCGTAGTCTGTCCCCTATTCGATACAGCTGGGGCTGCTTGGGGTCGCGCCCCTGGTGCTTGGCCCCTCTAGTGGGGTGTGCCCTTGCCTGTCGGCACACTTGGGACCCTAGGTGTCGGGGGTTGGGCGCTTGGGCGTATGTCGGCTCAGCTGGGTGGCTGCCTGGTGGGGCTCAGGTCCTCTAATCCTGTTGGGCCGGGGCCTGAGGGGTGGGCGTTCCCGGTGCCCGGGCCTTGGTGCCTAGGCCTGGGGCTACGCCGGTGCAGCGGGTTCCGGCGGGGGCCTGTGAGTATGTCGCTGTGGGCCCCCGGGGGGTCATTGTGTGTAGACGCTGGTGGGGGTCTTCCGGTTCTACCCTATGGTCGGATCTGGGGGGTGGGTGAGTGGCTCGTCATGTTTGGATGGCCCTGGGGGCTCTGCGCTCTGGGTCCTTCTTGGGGTCTTGGGCTCTGGTCCCCCTTATATCTGCCTCGGGCCTTGGGGATCCGCCTGATGCTTCACGTTCGCTATTGAATGTTCTATTAGAGAAGCCTTATTCACTTATGCATGCTCACAACCACACACAAATGGATGCGGGGATATAAGTGTAGATATCATATGTAGATGGGTATATGACTGCATATGAATGTATGTGTATGTATGTATATATTTGTAGATATAGGTATACAGGTAGTCCCCGGCTTACGAGCGAGTTCCGTACCTACGGGCCGTTCGTAAGTCGAAATTTCGTAAGTAGGATCACAAAAAAGTTGACCGCGCTGGAGGCAGCAGCAGCTTCACGGGCTCCCAGCTCATTCATAGTTTTTAGTAATTTTGCAAAACATGTGCTCATAATACTAACCTTTAGATACAAAACATGTGCTCATAATACAATAATTTAGATACAAAATGTGTTCATAATACATTTAGATACAAAACATGTGCTCCTAAAACATTTAGATATAAAACATGTGCTCCTAAAACATTTGGATACAAAACATGTGCTCATAAAACACTAAACAAATTGTGAATAAAAACTGAATGCAATGATGTGGAGATGGCAAATGTGAATATTTTATTCGTAATACCATACCATACCACTTCATTTATAGAGCACTTAAAACAGACACAAGGCCAACCAAAGTGTTGTACAATAGAAACAAACAAGTACAGCAGACAAGAAAATATAAAATAAAATATAGATACAAATAGGGAGGCGGGGGACATTGAGTCCGAGTGGGCCATGTTCCGCGCCTCTATTGTCGAGGCAGCTTATCAGAGTTGTGGACGCAAGGTTGTTGGTGCCTGTCGTGGTGGCAACCCTCGAACCCGGTGGTGGACACCGGCGGTGAGGGATGCTGTCATGCTGAAGAAGGAGTCCTATTGGGCCTTTTTGGCCTGTGGGACCCCGGAAGCAGCAGATAGGTACCGACAGTCCAAGCGGCATGCGGCTCGGGTGGTTGCTGAGGCAAAAACTCGGGCGTGGGAGGAGTTCGGAGAGGCCATGGAGAATGACTTCCGTACGGCTTCGAGGCGATTCTGGTCCACCATCCGGCGTCTCAGGGGGGGAAAGCGGTACGCGACCAACACCATTTATGGTGGGGATGGCGTGCTGTTGACCTCAACTCGGGATGTTGTGAGTCGGTGGGCGGAATACTTCGAAGACCTCCTCAATCCTACTGGCACGTCTTCCACTGAGGAAGCGGAGCCTGGGGACTTTGGGTCGGGCTCTCCAATCTCTGGTGCTGAGGTCACCGAGGTGGTTAAAAAGCTCCGCGGTGGCAGGGCTCCGGGGGTGGATGAGATTCGCCCTGAGTTCCTTAGGGCTCTGGATGTTGTGGGGTTGTGTTGGCTTACGCGACTCTGCAATATCGCGTGGACATCGGGGGCAGTTCCCTTGGATTGGCAGACTGGGGTGGTGGTTCCCCTATTCAAAAAGGGGGACCGTAGGGTGTGTTCCAACTATAGGGGGATCACACTCTTAAGCCTCCCTGGTAAGGTCTATTCAGGGGTTCTGGAGAGGAGGGTCCGTCGGATAGTCGAACCTCGGATTCAGGAGGAGCAATGTGGTTTTCGTGCTGGTCGTGGAACACTGGACCAGCTCTACACCCTCAGCAGGGTCCTGGAGGGTGCGTGGGAGTTTGCCCAACCAGTTTACATGTGCTTTGTGGACTTGGAAAAGGCATTCGACCGCGTCCCTTGGGGGGTTCTGTGGGGGGTACTCCGGGAGTATGGGGTACCAGGCCCATTGATATGGGCTGTTAGGTCCCTGTACGACCGGTGTCAGAGCTTGGTCCGCATTGCTACTTAAAAATGGCGCCGGTTGTCATGGCTTGCTATCTACCTCCTCTCCTGAACTTTTTACCGTTGTTCGTGTTCTGCCTTTTTTTCATCGACGATGCATCCTCGCTCCTGGTCTATGATCGCTCAACTCTTCTAAGTCTCCAAGACTCGCTGATCAACACACCGGCTACTGGCAAATATGGACATTTTAAGCCTCCTCCACTTCCACCGTTCCTGGCGTCCGTTCCAGCTTACCTACAACGCAACGTGACCACGCTGCCACGCAACAAGCGGCGCAGAAGACGCGGAACGAGGGCAGGCGTGCTGGTGAGATTTAAAAAGTATCTCTCGTCTCACAACACGCCGACGGCTGACTTACCTCCTGAATTCAGCGTCTTTGATGTCCGTCGTTCCTTTGCTCGCCGCCACAGATGCCTTGTTGCTGTCAATCATGACGCCAGCTATCAGTATCCATCTTGTCCCCCGGTGAGGACTGTGAAGCGAGGCTGCGTTAAACAGAGCCTCTGCCCGCTCGCTCGAGCTGAGAGTGATGTAACTGGCTGCGTTCCAACCCGTGCAGCACTGTTTAACGCCAGATCGATCACAAATAAAACTTTTATATTAAGTGATTTGATCTCAACTCATCGTCTGGATCTGTTTTTGATTACTGAAACTTGGCAGAAAGCTGGAGACAACAGCTGCTTCTCTGAGCTTCTTCCAAATGGCTACTCCCACCTGAGCGCTCCGCGTGGGGCAGGAAGAGGGGGAGGGCTGGCTGCAGTCTTCAATGAGGCGTTCAAATGCCGCATGTTGCCTCAGAAAAATTACAACAGTTTTGAAAGCATGCTTTTTGTGCTGGAATCTGCTAAACCTCTTCTGTGTGGCCTCTTTTATAGGCTCCCACAATACAATAAAAACTTTCTCAGTGAGTTTTCTGACCTACTGGCTGACCTACTGCCAAAGTTTGACTCTTGGCTTTTCTGTGGAGACTTCAATGCACATACCTGCTGTCCAAGTAATCAGCTTGGATGTGAGTTTCAGGACCTCCTGGACTCTTTTAACCTGTCGCAGTCGGTCTCGGGGGCCACACACAGTCAGGGTCATACACTGGATTTAATTATCTCCCACGGCCTTCAAATACCTGCTGTGGAGATCCTGGACACCTGTATTTCAGACCATTTTCCCATATTATTTGAATTTTTCACCTCTCCTGCACCGAAGGCTATTCTCCCAGCACGTTTCTGCCGCTCCATCACCCCATCCACCCCATGTCAGTTCACTGATGCCTTTAAGAGCACTGACTTTTGCTCTGCTGTCAGCCTGGACCCATCTCTACATCCTGAGGACTTCATCACCTCCTTCCATCACACCTGCACAACGATCTTGGACTCCATCGCTCCTCTCAAACAGGCATCTTCAAAGAACAAACCACCCCCATGGCTCAACGAAACGACGCGAGCTCTTCGACAACGTTGCAGAAAAGCAGAGCGAATATGGAAGCGCGACCGGCTTCATGTATCTCAGGGAATACTGAGAGACTGTCTCTGTGATTATCAAAATGCTGTGAAGCAGGCCAAATCACAGTACCTCTCCAATTTAATCTCCACCAGCTCCAACCGGCCGAGGACGCTTTTCAGCACACTCCAGTCTGTTATCAATCCATCTGTCAATGTTCTGAAAACTGCCACACAGTCTACCTGCGATGACTTTCAGAGCTATTTTGTCAACAAAATAGACTCTATCAGGCAGAACATTGTCAGTCCATCCAACACCATCCAGTCATGTGCCTCTGCAATAACCACAGCTGTTTTTGACCAATTTGACCTGGTCTCACTGCCTAACCTCACCAAGGTGGTTCAGCAGATGAAACCAACTAACTGTTCTCTGGACATCATTCCCTCTAAAATGTTCAAACAATCCTTTGATGTAATTGGTCCTTGTGTTTTGTCATTTATTAACAGCTGTCTATCTTCAGGTTTTGTGCCATCTGCTTTCAAACACGCTGTGGTCAGGCCTCTTCTCAAAAAACCAGGCCTAGATCCTACAGCTCTCTCTAATTTCAGACCAGTTTCCCATCTGTCATTTCTATCAAAGGTCCTAGAAAAGATTGTTTTTATTCAACTTCAATCTTTTCTAGAGCTCAACAACCTGTTTGAAAAATTTCAGTCAGGTTTTCGAGCTCGTCACAGCACTGAATCTGCACTGCTCAAAGTACAGAATGACATTCTTCTGTCCCTGGATGCAAAAAACCCTGCACTGCTGGTGATGTTAGACCTCTCAGCAGCTTTTGACACCGTCGACCATCAGGTACTAATCAACCGCTTGTCTCAGCAGGTTGGCCTCCAGGGAGCTGTGCTTGAGTGGTTCAAATCTTACCTGTCTGGGAGAACTTTTTCTGTCATGATAGGCGATCTGTCCTCCTCTTCATCAACCCCTCTGACCTCTGGCGTACCACAGGGATCTATTCTAGGGCCAGTCCTCTTCTCTCTTTACATGCTGCCATTAGGATCAATCATTGCACGTCATAACCTGTCTTTTCACATGTATGCAGACGATTTACAAATCTATCTGCCAGTCACTCCCAACCCCTCACTCAGTTCAAACACTCTTGTCAACTGCTTAAATGACATTAAGCACTGGCTCTCTCAAAACTTCCTCCAGCCTCCCCCTTGAGCTGCGTGCCACCTCTGATCTGACTCTGTTCAAAACCAGACTGAAGACCCACTTGTTCAAAAAAGCTTTCAGTGTGTAACTTTTATTACTTTTGGTATTTTAATATGTAGCATTTTTTATTTCCATTGCCTTTTTATTTCCACTTGTTCAAATAAGCTTCCAGTGTGTAACTTTTATTACTTTTGGTATTTTAATATGTAGCATTTTTTATTTCCATTGCCTTTTTATTTCCACTTGTTCAAAAAAGCTTTCAGTGTGTAACTTTTATTACTTGTGTTATTTTAGTATGTAGCATTTTTTATTTCCATTGCCTTCTTTTATTGCTGTTGTTTCTTATTCTATTTTCATTGATTTATTGTTCCAGTTTATTCATCTTTTTATCCTGTTAAGCACCTTGGTCAATGCAAGGCATTGTAGGAAGGTGCTATACAAATAAAGTTTATTATTATTATTATTAAACACAGATAAAACTGAATGCATTTTATTTGGTGCACCTGATGACACCAACAACATCCTTCCCAGTCCCAGTGTTGGTTTTCCCCTCCCCCACTTCAACCCGGTGGTCAGAAATCTTGGAGTGCAGCTTGACTCCAACTTAAAGTTTGATAAACAGATCAGTTCTGTTGTCAAGACCAGCTTCTTTCAGCTCCGACTGCTCTCCAAAGTCAAGTCATTTCTCAGCCGTGGTGATCTGGAGAAGGCCATCCATGCCTTTGTGACCTCCAGACTTGACTATTGTAATGCTTTGTATGTTGGTATTAATCAATCCTCCATCTCCCGTTTACAGCTTGTACAGAACTCTGCCGCGCGCTTTTTGACCAACACACGAAAATATGAACACATCACTCCTGTCCTGTCCTCTCTACACTGGCTCCCGGTTCAGTTCAGGATACAGTTCAAGCTGCTCCTGTTTGTTTTCAAAGCTCTGAATGGACTTGCTCCTCTGTACATCTCAGAACTTTTGAAAGCCCATCAGCCCGGCAGAGATTTACGCTCTGCCAGTCAACACCTGCTGGAGGTGCCTCGCTCAAGGTACAAACAATGGGGAGACCGGTCATTTTCTGTTGCCGGCCCAAAAGCCTGGAACAGCCTCCCCCTTGAGCTGCGTGCCACCTCTGATCTGACTCTGTTCAAAACCAGACTGAAGACCCACTTGTTCAAAAAAGCTTTCAGTGTGTAACTTTTATTACTTTTGGTATTTTAGTATGTAGCATTTTTTATTTCCATTGCCTTTTTATTTCCACTTGTTCAAAAAAGCTTTCAGTGTGTAACTTTTATTACTTTTGGTATTTTAGTATGTAGCATTTTTATTTCCATTGCCTTCTTTTATTGCTGTTGTTTCTTATTCTATTTTCATTGATTTATTGTTCCAGTTTATTCATCTTTTTATCCTGTTAAGCACCTTGGTCAATGCAAGGCATTGTAGGAAGGTGCTATACAAATAAAGTTTATTATTTATTATTATTATTATTGCCGGCAGTAAGTCAGGCTCGTTTCCAGTGAGAGTTGGACTCCGCCAAGGTTGCCCTTTGTCACCGATTCTGTTCATAACTTTTATGGACAGAATTTCTAGGCGCAGCCAAGGTGTTGAGAGGATCCGTTTTGGTGGCCTTAGAATCGCTTCTCTGTTTTTTGCAGATGATGTGGTCCTATTGGCTTCATCAGATCGTGATCTACAGCTTTCGCTGGAGCGGTTTGCAGCCGAGTGTGATGCGGCCGGGATGAGGATCAGTTCCTCCAAATCCGAGGCCATGGTCTTGAGCCGGAAAAGGGTAGCATGCCCTCTCCGGGTCGGGGATGAGGTCCTGCCCCAAGTGGAGGAGTTTAAGTATCTCGGGGTCTTGTTCACGAATGAGGGAAAACTGGAGCGTGAGATCGATAGGCGGATAGGTGCAGCATCCGCAGTGAAGCGGGCGCTGTACCGGTCTGTCGTGGTGAAGAGAGAGCTGAGTCGAAAGGCAAAGCTCTCAATTTACCGATCGATCTACGTTCCCACCCTCATCTATGGTCATGAGCTTTGGGTTGTGACCGAAAGAACGAGATCTCGGATACAAGCGGCTGAAATGAGTTTTCTCCGCAGGGTGTCTGGACTCTCCCTTAGAGATAGGGTGAGAAGCTCAGTCATCCGGGAGGGACTCGGAGTAGAGCCGCTGCTTCTCCACATCGAGAGGAGCCAGTTGAGGTGGCTCGGGCATCTGGTTAGGATGCCTCCTGGACGCCTCCCTGGTGAGGTGTTCCGGGCATGTCCCACCGGGAGGAGGCCCAGAGGAAGACCCAGGACACGCTGGAGGGACTATGTTTCTCGGCTGGCCTGGGAACGCCTTGGGATTCCCCCAGAGGAGCTGCTCCAAGTGGCTGGGGAGAGGGAAGTCTGGGCCTCCCTACTTAAGCTAGATTCATACTTGACGCGACGCGCAGCGCGCGAGGGTGCGCGCTCCAAAAGTGACGCAATTTCACAGTCCCCGCCCCTGCGCGTTGGCCCCGCGCAGGGGATTAGCGCGTGCCGTGCACCTCTGAATTTTTGAAACTCCGCAAGCCCTGCGCGCGCGCGGTGGGCGCTACGATTTGATTGACAGGTCCTCACCGACAGCCTTCACCCTCTTCACGCCGGAGCCTGCAGCTGTTTGCGCCGCTGTGGTCGTGGAGACGGAGTCGCGACGCATGGAGGAATGTTTTGTGACACAAAATGTATTAAATTCTCCTTCATTCCTGATCTGGAGTCGGACTTTTCTTTTGTTTTTTCGCCAAAAGTCACGTGATCGCTTTCTCCTCCGCTGACTCCATGCATTAAAGCCGCAAATAAAGACAACAGTTCAGCACGCGAGCGGAAAGCTATTTGTTTTTGTTGTGTGATTTCAAACAGTTCTTCTTCTACGGTAGATTTCTTCTTCTACACCTTTCTTGCAACATATGCACAGGTCTTAGAGGGTACTGCCTCCTGCTGGTCCGTAAAAGAACAGCACTTTGCCATGCGCCGCCGTGCGTCAACCATAAACACAGAGGCGACACTGTAAACGCATTTCGCCGCACGGCACAGTGCACACGTAGCGCGCGCGCTCCAGCCTGCGGACCAAAGCGCGAGTCTAACTCAGCCTTTAGGCTGTTACCCCCGCGACCCGACCCCGGATAAGCGGACGAAAATGGATGGATGGATGGAAATAGCAACAGGAACTAACTAAAAGGGCGACCAATGTATATTACAGAGAGGATCAAAACAAATCACACCGTGTTAAAGGCAAGAGAATAGAAGTGGGTTTTCAAGTGAGACTTAAATACTGTGAGTGAGGGAGTCTACCTGACACTCAGTGGCAACTCATTCCACAGTCTTGGACCAGCAACAGAGAAAGCCCTGTCACCTCTGAGCTTACGGCAAGTATCTGGGATTGAGAGAAGCATCTGGTCTGCTGACCTCAGAGTGCGCCGTGGGACATATGGCTGCAGATATGTAATAGAACATAGCTGACAGATCAAAAGTTTATTCTGAGTAAATGTAACATTTTAAAGGAGAAATATGTTGATTCAAAATTTCACAGTGTCAACAAATCCTAAAAAAGTTGGGACAAGTAGCAATAAGTGGCTGGAAAAAGGAAAATGAGCATATAACCAACAGCTGGAAGACCAATTAACACTAATTAGGTCAATTGACAACATGGTTGGGTATAAAAAGAGCTTCTCAGAGTGTTAGTGTCTCTCAGAAGCCAAGATGGTAAGAGGATCACCAATTCCACCATTGTTGTGCAGAAAGACAGTGCAGCAATACCAGAATGGTGTTACCCAGCGTAAAATAGCAAAGACAAGTTTTGAAAGTTCATGCTCAATAATCCAGGTACCAAATCCAATAATTCTCAGTCGGGTCATCTGGACAGTTTCTTTTTTATAGCTGCCTGGGAGGAGTTGACGAAGGGACCCCTCGTCGACTCCTCCTAGGCAGCAAACTGTTTCCCAACTGGGAAACAGTTTGCTGTTGCTGCAGTCAGACCTCCTCTGACTGATGATGCCCTCCAGATAGAGGGTGAAACGGTTCTATAAAAAAGAAACTGTCCAGATGACCCGACTGAAAATGATTGGACTTTTAAGTTATCATCATCAACCGTGCATAACATCATCAAAAGATTCAGAGAATCTGGAACAATCTCTGTGCGTAAGGGTCAAGGCCGTAAAACTCTACTGGATGCTCGCGATCTTCGGGCCGTTAAACGTCACTGCACCTCAAACAGGAATGCCACTGTCAAGGAAATAACAAAATGGGCTCAGGAATACTTCCAGAAAGTATTGTCAGTGAACACAATCCACCATGCCATCCGCCGTTGCCAGCTGAAACTACAGTGCAAAGAGGAAGCCATTTCTAAGCAAGCTTCACAAGCTCAGACGTTTGCACTGGGCCAGGGGTCATTTAAAATGGAGTGTGACAAAATGGAAGACTGTTCTGTGTCAGATGAGTCACGATTTGAAGTTCTTTATGGAACACTGGGACACCATGTCATCCGGACCAGAGAGGACAAGGATAGCCCAAGTTGTTATCAACGCTCCGTTCAGAAGCCTGCATCACTGATGGTATGGGGTTGCATGAGCGCTTGTGGCATGGGCAGCTTGCATGTCTGGAAAGGCACCATTAATGCAGAGAACTATGTTCAGGTTCTAGAACAACATATGCTCCATCTAGACGTCATCTCTTTCAGGGAAGACCCTGCATTTTTCAACAAGATAATGCCAGACCACATTCTGCAGCAATCACAACATCATGGCTACGTAGGAGAAGGATCCGGTACTGAAATGTCCAGCCTGCAGTCCAGATGTTTCACCTATAGAGAACATTTGGTGCATCATAAAGAGGAAGGTGCAACAAAGAAGGCCCAAGACGATTGAACATTAGACGATTCTTCAACATTATATTGGCATATCTGGTACAGCACTCAAGTAGTTCACTGCCTACTTGACCAACAGAACTTTCTCTGTCATGTAGGATAATCTTTCTTCCTCCACTGCTGTTTTCTCTTGTGGTGTGCCACAGGGTTCTATTCTTGGTATCTCCTTTTCTCACTGTACATGCTGCCTCTTGGATCAGTAATAGCCAAACATAACTTTTCTTTTCACTGCCATGCTGATGATGTACAAATGTATTTACCAATGAAACCCAAAAACAGTAATCTTCTCACTCCCTACGCTGATTGTATTGCTGACATTAAACAGTGGCTTCACCGTAATATTTTGTTTCTAAACAAAGGAAAGACAGAATGCATCTTCTTCTGTGACGATGCTCCCTGTAACTTTGGTGCTCTGACTTCCAAGCTCAGACCAACAGTTAAAAACTTGGGGGTGACATTTGACAAGGACTTAAAATTTGATAAACAAATAGAGTCTGTAGTCAAGGTCTGTTTTTATCAATTATGTCTTTTATACAAAGTTAAGCCTTTTTTAAATAGTTTTGATTTAGAAAAGGCCATTCATGCTTTTATCACCACAAGGCTTGACTACTGCAATATATGTAGGGATCTCTCAATCCTCCATTAGACGCCTTCAATGCTGCAGCTCGACTTTTAACCAACACCTCCAGACGAGAACACATTACCCCTTGTTTTATTTTCTCTTCACTGGCTTCCTATCGATTTTAGAATTACATTTAACATTTTATTATTCACTTTTAAAGCTCTCAATGGTCTTGCCCCACTATATTTGACTGATCTTGTAACTGTCCGTGAATATAGGAGAACACTGAGATCATCTAATACATTTCTCCTGTCTGTCCCAAAGACCAACTACAAACGATGGGGTGACCTTTTCTGTTGTTGCACCCAGTCTCTGGAACCAGCTACCTCTGGACTTGCGCTCCATCACTGATATGGTTTTTTTTTTTATCTAATCTTAAAACCTTTTTATTCAGGCAGGCTTTTAATACCTAGTAGTTCTTTGTCATTCTTGTTATGTTTTAATTGTTTTTAATGTTTAACTGGCTGTTTTCTAAATGTTTAATTGTTAGTATTTTACTTCTGTATTGTTCAGCACTTTGTGCACCTTCTGGCTGTTGAAAAGGGCTCTATAAATAAAGTTTGATTGATTGATTGGTTGGTTGGTTTCCTTTACACCAAAAATGTGAGTCCTGCTGACAGTTGTTTTTCATCCATTCATTAGTGCACTGTTGGTATCCCGTGAGGTACAAAAAAAACTCATTGAAAACTACAAATACATTGAAATCAAAACAATATATTTACAACCAACACAGTCAAATAGACAGACATATACAATCAATCTACACAGTTTGGAAATTCATTTAAAATAATTTACAGTCTGTTACAAGCGCCACAGAAAGCTCCTGGAAACCAAACTTAATGTTTCTGTTTGTCTTAAGCCTGGAGTCCACTTGGGTTTGGACTTCCTGTAGAAGGTTCTGATCAGGTTTTGGTTTTGTTTTCAGGCCCAGCTCATCTTCCTGCCGTGCGGTCACGTCTGCTGCTGTCAGGTTTGTAGCAATGCTGTGCAGAACTGCCCGCTGTGCCGCAGCAACATTACTCAGCGCGTCCGGCTCTATCTGAACTAGACCGGACCAGACCGGACCCGCTTCCTCATGTATTCATGCATGACCCTGAAGCTGCTATGTGTGAACTTTGTAAATTAAGCTTTGAAGGCTTCATGTGTTATTCAAACCCTGTCCTGATGTTTCTGACTCTCTGTAACATTTTCTTTATTAATAAACTTTCTGTAACATTTTCTTTGTTTTCTTTATTATAAACATCACACTTGTGCTGTTAAGCTTCTAAAGCTCATTATTTCTCCTTCAAAGAAAGGTAGTAACATTTATAAAATCAAAGTTTTTATGTTGTGAAAGTTCTGAAACTTTTTATAAACACGAGTAAAGAGGCAGCTGATGAAAAGCATCATACAGTTAGAATTTCAGATGTTTTAAAAGCTTATTTATTTTTAAATATTAATGTTTTGTTTTTAACTTATAAAGCTAATAAAATGTAATGAGTTTGTGAACCACTGCCTGCTCACATGACGTACCTTTTATTTATTACCTTCTAAATTTTGACGAGTTGTTGCGTAGCTGTTCCTATGGTACCTGAACGCAGCATGGACGCCCTTTAAAACCTTTAAATCTTTTTTTTTTTTTACTGCAGAGAACACATATCACTCACTGCCTTCAACAACAAAGCTTTGAACACACCCCTCCCTCGTGTGATATGTCAGGGATGACTCTCAGTTACCACCACACTAAACCAACTCAATATCTGTAAATTTAACATAGTTAGACATTTTTGTGTTCCCAAGGTTGATCAGCTGTGGCTGCCATCTTGAACAGTGTTGACTCCAGTGACTTCCTGAATTTAATTGAAATTTGTCCTGTGGCTCATGGGATATTTTGCTAACAGACAGTTACTGCCCATCTTTGGTGGAGAAAAATGTAAAAACTGCATAAAAACAGAAATATCTTTGTTTTAGTTTGATTTAGCTAATTTTGAGATTTGGTAATAAAAAAACAACATGCTTCCTGTTTATATCCAGTGTTTAGCTCTGACTGAAGCTGTTCTGTCAAAGTGCTCTTAACTCTTCAGGGTCTGTCGGAAACGGTCTATATAACGGTGACTGTAATACTCACATTTACTGCGATAAGACAATAAAAGACTGTATTTATGTTGGTGTCAGCGTCTTCTGTTAATGAAAGGATCCACAGATAACACAAACCATGACACAAACTCCACCGTGTTTTACTGAAGGAACTCACTGATGAAAAGTTCAGGCTCACTTCTCAAGAGGTTCAGTATGTGGGTGTCTTGGTCCTGAGTGATGGAGCTGGATCACAGATCAGGGGCTCAGCCTCCGTTATGTGGGTGTTGCTTCTGTCAGTTGTAGTAAATAAAGAATTGAATCTAAAGGCAAAGCTCAAGATTTACTGGTTTGTCCATGTTCCAAACCTCTCCTGTGGTCATGAAGTTTGGATCAGAATGAACCAGATCCTGGATCCAAGCAGTTGAAAATTTAATTTTCAATTCAACCTTTATTTAGAGTTATACAGATAAATCACATTGAGCCTCCAAGACTCATTCACAAGTGAGACCTGTTTAGATAAAAAAAAAGTAGTGAAATTGGACACATAGGAATTGGA
>JBBPBX010045933.1:10786-26796 GCA_038048925.1 Garcialebias charrua | reverse complement strand
GATCGGTCGTGTTTTCCAGAGACTGCTGCAAAGCTGCGTGTGGAGCTGGTAAAAGATCATGGTCTGGTGATGGTTCACTCCTTGGCAAACAGAGCTCATGAAATGTTTACCAACATGGAAAAGTGGTTTCAAGGACGCTATCTGTCAGAAATGAAGAAGTATGACATACAGTATAAGCATCTATTTTATCTTATATTTTGTATGACTCAGTGTGCTCAAACATTTAAGAGTTGAATGGCACTGCACTGCATCATTTAAGTTAGATACAAGGATTCAAGGTTTTTTATTGTCATTTACATCACATGTAGTACATGGGGAGGAACGAAACTATGTACATAGGGTTCCAGTTAAATCCAACAACAATACAAATTGTAAAAAAAACAGGTAGTAAGATCCAAGACATGAACTCAAAAATACAGTACACTAAACTAAGAATACACTAAACTAAGAATACACTACAGTTTATTACAATCATCACAGAATAAAAACTATTTGTTCATCTTGTTTTATTATATTATTATACATTTGAAAGTTAAACATATTGTACAAATCAAAAGATAATTTTTGGACTTGTGTGTTACTGTGTTCAGTATGAAATTTAGAAAAACACTATTGTTGTGAAAATTATAATATTTCTATTGTGTCTCTGGAATAAGATTTTATAAAATATTTGTAAATACTAGTACATTGTTTTGTTTTTTTAATTATATTTTTTGGCCAGAGAAAGGCATTTTGTTGTTGGCAAAATATATTTTATGTGTCTCTCTCTCTTTGTCCAGCGTTGATCAACTATCAGAGGTGGTTCGCCACTTTATAGAGACTGGCGCTAAGCTGCAGTATGAGCTGGTGTTGGTTTGTAGAGACTTTCAATGTTAATGTCTACCTCAATATTCAACATTTAACTTGTCCAGTGTTACAGTTTATTTTCATATCTTTTATTCCAGGATGGATCTGATTTCTATTTGAATGGAGACTGTCTTTTGGTACCAAGTCCATCACCTCCTCCTCGTCCAGCTCCTTTTGAGAATCCAGTACAATCCACACTAACTATTGCTCAGTTAGAATCCCTACACCATCAGCTATGCAACATTGCTCCGTCAGGTGCAGACAACGAACAAAACGTGGCATTATAAGATCAGTTAATTGTTCTCTTCATTTATTTATTTTCATTTCATTTTTATTTTTTTGCTTTTTAGGCCTTATGTCAAGCTTTGAGTTATTTAATTTCCTTGAAGATACAGTTTCCATCAGCAGAGGCAGAAACATCTTACCTCAGCCCTGGACAAATATGAATGAAACACAGGTATGTAAGATATGAATGAAACGCAGGTATGTAAGATATGAATGAAACACAGGTATGTAAGATATGAATGAAACACAGGTATGTAAGATATGAATGAAACGCAGGTATGTAAGATATGAATGAAACACATGTATGTAAGATATGAATGAAACACAGGTATGTAAGATATGAATGAAACACAGGTATGTAAGAACAGAATCTTCTAAATTTAAATCACAGCTATGTGACACTGTAGTTATAAACATGAATATTCACATAAAGAAAAAATTCTCTTTCAGATGTTTGTTTATTCTGTAGTTGTTTATTTTATAGCATCTTTTGATGCTATATTACTTCATTTGGGTGATTATAGAACCATGTACAGTATTGCAAAGTAAAAATCAGTCTAAATAAATGAAGTACTTACCGGTACTGTTTTTTTTTTAGTTGGTGGAGATTGTATCTTTAATAACGGATGAATTTGAGCTGGTAGACTGGCAGCGGTTTCTGCTCAGTGTTGCTCTTCCTTGGCCATTTCCCACACTGACACAGCTGCTAGAGGTGCTACAACATTTCAAAACAGCAGATGCTGATGGCACAGGCTACATAAACCAGAAACAGTATTTACAGGTTAGTGCTGTCCTGGTTATGATTTGCAATATTTATATTTCGATTGTGTTCACACAAATTCCTTGTTGACTAGAAAAACGTGTATGTTCAAATTTTAAAACGTCTTACATCTCCAGTAGCATACCTCATGCCATAGCTGCATGCATAGTCTCCTAATTGCTCTTTTTTTAATTTGGCAACAGACAGAATTATGGTTTTCCAGTGAGACTGTCCAGAATGTACCAGAAGACCCTTCAGTTCCATTACCTTTCAGCCGTCTGGCTAACCTACACAAGGTAAAAGGTTATGATTTCATTCAGTTAACTACAGTATCATCCTGAATATAATTAAATGGGAAGCATAAAACTATTGACAATAGTGATATTAAACATTAATATACTGTATACTATACCTTGATAGTGGTTTGTGGAAACGCAACAAGCTAAACTCTCTCCACTTTGTCTTGAAAAACAACAATCATAATCTTTACAATAGTCTAATCAAACAGCATTGATTTTTTTAAAGCTAAAACAAAGACTCTTTTTTTTTCTGGAATCTCGTTGTAAAAATACAACACAGTATTGAATCGGATTTTTTAAAAATCAGTCACTTCATATTTGCTCTAAATGTCAGGGTCCTGTGTTTACATAATACAAAGCTCAGAGTCCCCGACAAAGTTAAAGGCAATTAGTAAATATCTTTTTGTCTGTCTTTTCTTCTCAGTTCTTTTTCCAGCTGTTTGCAGATCACTTCAAGTCTCCTCCACAACTGGATTATGTGTCCATGTTGCAGTACTTTGCAGCTGACCCTAACCCTCAACAAGGTTTCATCAGAGCTCTTAGTGTAGTATTAGGACAACCTATCCATCAGCCTCCATCAAGCCTTCTAGTAAAGGTGGGAAGAAAAGTGACTAAAATCCCTTTCAAATAAACTGCACTGTTACGCTTTAACTTCTAATACCAAATACAATATTGTTGTTTTTTCTCAATAATAATCTTAAAAGAGCCTATTTAATAACAGAAACCAGTTATGTGGTTTTCAAGTTGCTTTTTCAATGAGAATATTTTTATTTGACTGACCTCTTGTCTTGTGTCTCGTCATGTTGTCATTGTGTGTTGTAGTCCATGCCGAGTTTTGAAGAAGCCTCAGAGCTCTCCTCAGACTTTAATGGAGACTACATGGAAGGAGATTCCTTGTTTGCATCAAGATGCTTTATTAAGGATCAGGAAGTGCCACTTCCTGCTCTCTTTAATGTTATCTGCCACAAAGTTGCCAAGTTGAAAGACAACACCACCCTTCCTCCGGGCTGCCTCAGTCAGGAGGAGCTGACACAGGTATTAACATGCAAGTATTTAATAAAACTCAACAAAATACCAAAAACGACACTTAAATGTTGAAAAACATGTTTCTAAATGCAAAGATTACAGGTTGTTTTAAATTAAATAATTACTTTCAATAATAATGATTAACTGAATTTACAAAGTAATTATCCAAAAATATTTGTATACCATGCTATAAAGTTGTCTGTCACATTAATACAGTTTATGCCTGGTGTCTTCTAGCATCTACTGAACGTGTACAGGGAACTGGGATACAATCCAGAGGACTCTGTCCCTTTCTCTATTCTGTCTAAGCATCCTTACACTCAAATGCTGATAGAAACCTCAACACAATACCAGCTTGTGGTAAGTTTTTTTATTTATCCATCTGTGTTTTTATTTGTCGCCTTATTCTAAAACATGGATTTGATTAGAGTGCCAAATATCCAAAACGTTCACCATCATGTACATTGCAGATCACATTCACAAGTTTAACCTGCGTCATTTCTGAAAAGTTGTCTCTGGTTCATCTTTTGTCTTTCAGGACATTCATAATGTGCTGCTTGGATGAAGAACAATAAATGAGAGGCCTAACTTTTTGTCTTTTAACAGTTTTCACTTTATTGTTAATTAAAATCAAGACATGCCAACAAAACTTGATTCATTATGTTGATGTGACTATAACTGAACTGACAGTTGAAATTATGTCATGCTTGAAATGTCAGCAATCACCTCGGTGATGATAGGGTTGACCCTTCTATCTTGGCTTTTTTCTCACACACTCCAGCAGTTTTTCTGACTGACTTGCTTTTCTAATGACCTGCCTGGCACAAAAAAAGGACCAGTTGCACTTACAATGAGAGCATTGTCCTGGATAACCTGCATGTCAAGCTTGACTTGGCAGTTACGGCCTGCCAAGGCACATGCAACCCCATCAACGCTAACACAAAGGTGCAGTTCATTCTGCATTTAAATTAAGAACACAAAAGTGCAGAATAAACTACAGGTACTCCCCGAGTTACGAACGAGTTCCGTTCCTACGCCCGTTCGTAAGTCGAAAATCGCCGTAAGTCAGAAGTACACACTAGCCGCCACCAGTGCTGGGCAGCGCTAACCCAAAAATTAGTTCCACTATTTCTAAAGCACTAATTAATTTATTTAGGTCCACAATTTCAAAAGCACTAATGTCTTATAAAAATTAGGGGAAGCTAATTCTAAACCGCTAATTCTAAAATAAAACACCATCAGACAAGAAGCAAGTTTTAAGTTGTTTGTATTGTACTATAGACTTAGGAAGGTATTTATAATAATATTGTTTGTAATAATAATCATTTTCTTTGAGTATAACCAATAGACAGGAAGGTATTTATAATAATATTGTTTGTAATAATAATCATTTTCTTTGAGTATAACCAATAGACAGGAAGGTATTTATAATAATATTGTTTGTAATAATAATCATTTTCTTTGAGTATAACCAATAGACAAAAAATACACACAACAAAACAGACCCTGATTACACCCAAGAGTTCTTTTTTTTTCTATTTTAAATCAGTTCTTGAATCCCGGATGATTAAAGGTCCATCAATAATCTGGTAGTTTGTAGTTCATGATCCAGGGTAATAGGTCCAGAAAAAAACAAATAGTTTGGTGCAATTTAAGTCCTACCGCACAGCTGTGGTGGTCCGGTAGCTTGCCAATGCCATCCTGGGTGGGAACAGGGGTTGAAAAAAACCCTGACCTAAACAAGGTCATAAACAAAACAAAAATTAGCATTACTTTATACACAGGACTAAACTGTTATCAAAATTTCTATAGGCAGTCAACAGATTTAATGAAAAGTAAATAAAATGATCCTAAAAGGATGAAATTACAAAAATCAAAGGATTTATTTAATACTTTACGTACATATATTCTATTCATTCATTCATTCATTCATTCATTCAACCTTTATTTAGTCAGGTAAATCTTTTGAACCTCATGGGCTCATTTACGAAAGCGACCTGCTAAAACTAAAGAACAATGAACAGCAGTGATAGAATTTCATTAAACAATAAACAAACAACCAATAAACAATAGAAAACAAAAAGAGAGATTCGGCCAGGAAATGAGAATGATCTAAAAAAGCTAAGTCTGGTCCTCTGGACATTCAAAAAAACAAAACAAAACAAAGCAGTGACTTTATAGCACAAGGTTTTTCTGAGCTTAACCGGTTAAAATGGTCAAATCTGTTGGATTTAAAAAAATATTTCGCATTTGCCCTCTTCAAAATGGCGGCCGCAAATGGCGAAATATTATTTTTTAAACCAGCAGATTTGACCATTTGAACCGGTTAAGCTCAGAAAAACCTTGTGCTATAAAGTCAGCTAAGAAGTATATTTTTCTCAGCAAAGAAATAATTGTTTTTACCGTGTTTTCATGGAAAGTCCTTATTCTCGAAGTCGAACAGCCGGGTACTTTGTCACGTGACTGTTGGCAGACATCTTTGTTTTGGGGCAAACAAACGAGTACTTCGGCGGGTGAAATTGTTAAAATGGTGAAAAGTTGCTGCGTTAAGGACTGCACTTCGCACATAAAAAAACATCCCGATAGAAAGTTCTTCATTTTTCCTTCATCAGGAGCGAGAAGGGAGAAATGGAAAGCGGCAGTCAACAGAGGCATCCAAAAACCAGATGGATCTGTAAATCCTGCAAAGCTGTGGTCACCACGAAGCAAGCACACATATGTGTGTTCGGCACATTTTATTACCGGTACGTATTACTATTGCTTTTAGAAACATAAAAAAAGAAAATCCAAGTCATCTATAACAGTTGTTAGCACTGTAATTGATCAAACATCAGTAGGCCATGCACTTGCCCGGCCAGTGTTGAGTGAAATACGTAAAAATACACCTTTTCTGACACTGTTGTAATTCTGGTCTTTGTTATGTTTAGGACGGAAAGTAAATGTCCAGCCCCATCCAGACTATGTTCCATCCATCTTCCCTCAGCGCCCAGAGTCAGTTGAAGTTGCAGCTAAGAAATCCTCTCTAAAGGTTGCACGATATGAAAGAGCTGCTCGGAGGGCCAATAAACCAGGTATGTAATGATGTAATTTACTAAGGTAATAACTAACTTAAAAAAAATATACATATGTATATATATTCATAACAGATTACCTAAACAATGAGGAAATATATATATTCATAACAGATTACCTAAACAATGAGGAAATATATATATATATATATATATATATTCATAACAGATAACCTAAAAAATGAGGATATATATATATATATATAGATATATATATACATTCATAACAGATTACCTAAACAATGAGGAAAAGCTGAAACATAAATCAAATAAAGTTCTAATATTGTGTTCATGTGTGTGTCAGAAATATTAAAGTACTGTGTGTTACTGCTAACATGATTAAAATATTTCTCCTCTTTTTCCAATAGCAGTAACGCCCAACGCACGACGAAAGCTTTCCATGCCAGAGAGATCCACAGCATCACCAACACATAATTTGGCTTCACAACAGCCCTCGGAAGATGACACGCATGTCAACGATTCATTGATTGAGTGTCATGAAGATGAATCAGAAATGAGCTTAAGTGCTGTCGACATATCCAGCATGGAGGCAAGCATGTCCACTGAAGGACTGACAAAACCTTTACACATATCAGAAAGGGAAATGTTTATAACAGAAATCGAAAACTTGAGAAGAGACCGGGATGATGCGCTTTCTCATGTGTCTAGGCTTCAGCAAATGTTAAACTGCTCTTCATTGAGTGTAGAGTCTGTTAAAGACAACAATGATTTGTGTCATAACCTAACTGGCATTTCCTGGGATGTATTTGTATCTTTATTTGAATACTTGTCTGAAACAAGTGCTTGTTCAACAAACAAGAGCAGTATTCCACTAAAAGAACAGTTCTTTTTGACACTTGTGAAGCTGAGGCAAAACATAACCTTTGACTGTCTTTCTCATGTTAAGGCAATTCCAAAATCAACACTTATTGGGTACTTCTGGAAGTGGATAGATATTCTGTATGCAAAGATTGGTTTTATGGTGCACTGGCCAGACAGAGAAGCTATGTTTGAGGCTGTGCCTTTGGTATTCAAGGAAAAATTTCCTCGACTGACGACAATAATCGACTGCTTTGAGATATTTATTGAGGCACCCAAAAATTTAAAGGCACGTGCACAGTGTTACAGTAATTACAAGAAGCACTGTACAATAAAGTTTCTCATTGCATGCACTCCTTTGGGAGCTATAAGCTTCATATCTAAAGCATGGGGTGGACGAGCTTCAGATGTACAGATTGTGAGAGAATCGGGTTTCATCAGTCCAACATACCACTTTCCTGGTGATCAGATTTTGGCCGACAGAGGCTTTACTTTGGCAGACGACTTTGCCACACTGTGCAGCGCAGAGCTCCTGACACCAGCATTTACTAGGGGCAAAACACAACTGTCTGCAAAAGAAGTTGAAGTGTCACGAAAAATTTCATCTGTCAGGATACATGTGGAGCGAGTGATTGGACTGATGAAGAACCGTTTTGGTATCCTGAAAGGTACTTTACCTGTTCGCTGCATAAAGAGTTGCAAAGACGAAAGTATGGATTGCCCACTGTCAAGCTGTGACAAAATTCTGACTGTTTGTGCATCACTGACAAACCTGGGACCGGGGATTGTTTTTAGACAATAGTACTGCTGCATGCAGTTATCCTGTGGGCTTTCTTTAAAAAATATTCACGAATTGAGCCTACAGTTGTATATATGGTATGATAGTGTCTCATTTTTAAAGTTCAAATTTTAGTGTTTTTATTTGATAATAATTGTAGAAAGTAATACTTTCTAAAAATAGTGTCATAACATTTTTTAATCTTCTGCAATCCTTTGATTTGGTTTTTTGGTGGCATGTGAAAGAGCTGTTTTAAATCTGAAATGCTTAGATATCATACAAATTTTGAAAAGAAAACATTGTCTGTCTTTCATACAATGAGTAACAAACAATAAAAAAAGGACGAAGCCATCAATTATGTTGTGCTGTTTTCCTTTTTTATATGAACATTTTTCCATATTCAGTTTCTGTATGAAAATCTTTTAAAAATATTACTTCTACCACTGACATGAAGTTTAAACAAGCTTAAAGTATAGGTGTCATTAACAGTAATGAATGTGCGTCTTTGCTTCAGACTTTGACAAACATACTTGTTCTACAACACTGTGAGACTTACCGGTAATTAACTTTGGCTTGTATACAACAGCTAACAAACAAGATGATAAAGAACCAAAAATTAGAGATAACAATTTTTATTGTTATTGCACTGAAAAAAACACTGCAGTCTTTCATTGTGCGGTCCACAGACAATAAACAACATCATGTTGCAGCTCCCATTGTGCAAGTACAACAGAACATTAACATAGATAAAATATAGAGGTAAAAATTGAATGTAAACAGATAAAATAAGAAATACAGTAAAAACAACAGTAACAGCCATATAAAATGGTCAGGTGGCCATTATTGCACATAACAAAAATTGCACATAACCACAGTGTTTGAAAGTTAACCATGTGTGCTTATACGTCCTAACTGCAGTTAGTTAATGAACACCAAAATAATTTTGCAGCTCCCGTTGTGCAAATAAATCAGAACATTAAGATAGATAAAATAGATGTAAAAGGTGAATAAAAACAGATAAAATAAAAAGTACTGTAAAAACAACAGTATCAGCCATATCAAATAGTCATGTGGCCATTATTGCACATAACCTTACTGCACATAACCCCAGTGTTTGCAAGTTAACCATGTGTGTTTATACATCTTAACTGCTGTTAGACAATGAACAACAAAATAATTTTGCGGCTCCCGTTGTGCAAATAAATCAGAACATTAAAACAGATAAAATAAAGAGGTCAAAATATAATAAGAAAATATGATAAAACAAGATTTTAAAAAATGTAAACAACAATTGCAGCATTAGAGCATCAAGTAGCAGCAACAGTAGCAGCCATATCAAATTTTCTAGTGGACATTCAAGGTACATGCTCCCTTCTTTAGGAGTTTTCTGCATTTTGGGCAGTACCAGCTTTTACTTCGTGGAAGGCGCTTCAGACCCAGGCATTTTGGATGATACCACTGATCGCAACGATCACATGCTACCATATCGCCAGAACCTTCAGTGGTCTTACACAGACAGTATACTGGACCTGACTCAGGTGACTCTTCTTGGACACCTTGACTTTCAATGTTCTCAGATACATTCTCAGTTGACCGTTCCTGGAAGTCTGACAATAATCGTGGACAAATATGTGTCTTCCAAAAACATTTGAGCTTTGGAAGTATTTCGTCCTGACAGAGGACATCTGCTGGTACACGTATCATCAAAACATCCAACGGTGTCCAGACTACAACATCTGCAAATGTAGCCCCACACACCATCATTTGCATTTGCACCTGGTACCAGTACTTGTGTTTGTCTTTCATTTTGAACCTTTCATCAACAAAGAAAGATTTTTCCGCTAAAATATCTGTCATTTTTTTCTCCTTGAATGCAAATGGGCACTTGATCTCAAGCACACCAACACCACAACATTCACATACAATGACACCATCTGGTGAGGCTCCTATAAATGGTATGTCCTTGTGCACACGGAAGCCAGACTTTGTTACGGTGCTCATCTTGTGACCACAGGGAAAAGTAATATACACCTCCCCTTTTATGGAACAAGTCGGTGTTGGTCCGGTGCCCGTGTACAGCTGCTTGTAAAGACGGAACCCATCCTCTTCATGTTGTTTTCCCCAGGCAATTGCAGGCGCTACAAGTTGAGCTCTGTCAGGGTCACAAATTTTCTTTAACAGACTGGGGGCAGGTGTAGTCTGGTTAGTTTTGAGGCACTCTCCTGTTATTGATGCTGTAATTCTGCCAATTCTGTGTTCATGCCACACTGAGGAAGAGGCCTGTTGTCTGGTTACTTCTTCCAAATAGTTCATTTGTTCTTCACTTAGAGTAATCCGTTTAATGGTTTCTTCATAGTTGTCATCTAGATGGCTCTTTTCTGTATTCTGTAACAGAGTCCTGACATTTTGTGGCAACTTCTGGTGCGAGCTGGCAGGTCCTAACCCTGTGAAATTCTTGCTGAACTCTTTAAAAGTACTTAAACCAACACAATTTTGTTTTTGTGCAGCGATAGAAGTAATAAACTTAATTTGCTCGTTAGCAGTAGCTGAAGTAGGAACAACCCTTTTCTTTTTGCTTGAGTTTCGAAGCTTCTCTTTAACGTTCACTTTATAAAAATTTACATTTGCAATCGTTGCAGGGCTCACAGTTTTAGTAAAGCACTGGTTCCAAACACAAGGCTTGTCCGTGCACGTTGATGCTGTCAGCCCAAGTCTCACCGCAGCTTCGATTTTGAAGAGCATGGCACCAACATGGGAGCAGGTTTCACCCAGTCTGAAATGAAGTAAAGAAATGCAAGTTAAGATGTCTACTTTTGGGATAGACACATACATATCATAACATTTACTTTTGGCATACAAACATACACATCTACAATTATACGTAGTTAAGCATTTTATGATAAATTGCAATCAAAACCACATAGTAACATAACATACAATACATCTGGAAATTAAACAACGCAAGGTTTACCCTTACCCTGCCATGCAGTCACAGTGGGCACTGATAACCGGTCCAGCCTTACTTAGGCATACCCATGGATGATGTGGTTCATCAGTCACTCTCCACGATGGTTTCACATCTGCCTTCAGCAGTGTATGGCCATATTGTGTTTGCATGTGAAACACGGTCTGCACCCAACCGGACACAAAGAATGTGTGAGCCTCCAGGGACCTGTGGTTCTCCATAGCCTCGAGCGAATACAAACCTAATAAAACATGAAGAAATCATCATTAACTACGAGTTGCTTCAGCTGAAAACAGTTCGGTATTTAACATGTCATAATGATAACACTTTCTACAGTTACAATAGTTATTCACCATATTTCACAGTTATGTTGACTTGTTCAACACTGAGTTGTGCTAGCACTGATAACTGATAATCTCATTGCTATTTATCCTGTGGTGGAGAAAGTACTCAAACACTGTACTTAAGTAAAAGTACAAATAAACAGACAAAAATATACTCTAGTAAAAGTACAAGTACCATATTAATATTTTTACTTAAGTAAAAGTAAATAAGTACTTGCTTTTCAAATTACTTAAAGTATTAAAGTAAAATTAATTGCTGAATGTATTAACTAATGCAATGGCCTACAATACCATTAACTGTGTGTACTGTATGTAAATTTTCTGCATTACATAAATACTGTAGAGTCATTTTAATGAACAATGCTGCAGATAATACAGTACTGTACATGTTTTTATTGTGTTTGCTCTGTGACACAGTTCACACTTGGACTTGTGATTCTGTGCATCAGATTTTCTGACATGCAGAGTAAAATGTCATTAAGCAAAATAAGAATATAAGGATGATTTTACCTTTGAAAGTTTTTAACACAAAATAAAACCAATGTGTCATTTTAATTGCAGTAAACACACAGAAGTAAAAGTTTTCTGTTTAAAAAAAGGAGAATTAGACACATCATGCACTGATCATTTCAACTCCAGTTTGTCATCAACTCGAGTTAAAATACTGTCTTGTCAACCTTGTAATGGATAAACAATGAACAATATTTACACTTCCTGACACCATTTTCAAAAATTGGACCAGAGTGTGTCGAGACATTTAGAGACATCTCTTGTCTCCTAACACTCCATGAACTGACACATTTTAATGTTGCAGCAAGAATTTCTTGTTTCTTGACAAATTGAAAAAACTGCAACGTGAAAGTAGCTTGTGACTCAAAAGATTATAAAAATGTAGTGTAGTAGAAAGTACAGATACTTCATGTAAAATGTAGTGAAGTAAAAGTACCCACATTTAATTCTACTTAAGTAAAGTACAGATACATGAAAAATGTACTTAAGTACATTTACAAAGTACTTGTACTTAGTTACATCCCACCACTGTATTTATCATAGTAAAAACATATGCATTTCATAGTAAGATCTCATTTAAAATAAAAAACGTGTTTTATAAAGACTAATAAAAATCATTAACAAAAAAAAAAATCATTCACTTACGTGGACTTTTTATGAGATACGTGTAAACATCCTTGTAGTTTAACTCGGGCCAGGCCATGGGGTTATTTATCCACATATCAACCGGTACTTTATAAGGACATTTTTGGAGTCCAGACAGTTTCAGTTTCATACTGTACCGCTGTCGCGCATCTGGTTGTAAACTGTCTTCATATTCATAAGACATCCTTCCAAAGATATGTGTGCTACACAGAAATATTAGATTTAACTTTACTAGCAAACAAAATGGATTGCAATGGGCTACACCGCATTGTTTTCCCCCACAACGAAACCGGAAGTAGAAATCACGTGATGCGTGACACCATGTCGACTTCGAGAATCTTCTGTGGCCGTCGCGGCCGCCATTTTGAAAAGGGCAAATGCGAAATACTTTTTAAAATCCAGACGCGTCACGTAGGCCGCTGAGAAACATCCATAAGTTCACCCTCCATTTTAAAAACTCTTCGTCTGACTCTTCGAAAACAAGCAATAAGGCTGCAGAGTAACACACTGGCTGCTAACTGCTGTAGAGAGAGCACACACCAAGAGACTGAGGGGGACGCTTTTTAGTGACGGACCACATCCGGTGCTGTCGTCCGAGCTCGTAAATACGTTATTTCGTTTTTACTGATAGATAATTAGTTATTAGCGGTACTGCATTGTAAATAAAAATAGCACAAAACCGCATATGAATTATAAAAGTTAGTTAATCCGCTGTAAAGCTAACAGATTATTTAGCTACGCTATAAGCGGAATAGCGCAATAGCGCTCTCTAGCGGTCGGAGGCCCACCACTGGCCGCCACTTATACACGTACATGTATGCTGTACAGTTACCAAGCACTTCGCCTATCCTAACACAGTACCCTACATAATTATCAAAAAACACATACAGTACATTTGGAGCCATAATGAAGGAAAAAAAATAGTTAACTTCTTACTGTGAGCTGGTGAAGCCTGTCCGTCTGTTAGCATGTTAGCTCGTTGCACGTCCGAGCTCTGCAGCTTCCTGCTGCTTCACGCGGTCCAAACTGTTTACAGTAAGGCCTGTTAGCATGTTAGCTCCATACATTTGGAGCCATAATGAAGGGAAATAGAGTTAATAACTTACTGGGAGCTGGAGAAGCCGTTTGTCCGCGTATTAGCATGTTAGCTCCGGGTCCCACCAACATCCAGGCCGCCAAGCCATTCGCCCGCGTTTTAGCATGTTAGCTCGGTGTCCCTCCAACATCTGAGGCTGCCAGGTGGAGCATCGAGGCGAGCTCCCGGCCGCAGCAGGCCTCTCCGCCGCCCGTCGGCTCCGTGTCCCCAGTGGGGCCGGCTGATGGCAGGGAAAGTAGCGGCAGGATGGTCACCGGATCCCGCGGTGAGCTGGTGGTATCGGCCGGCGTGGTGGGATGCGGCGGAGCGATCGGCGGCTGCTGCTCCGGGCCTGAGACGTCCACAGAGTTCACCGAGCGTTTCCAGCTCATGTTTCCGAGCGCACCAACCTCTCATCGGACACGGTCCATCCAAAGCCGGCTGTCGAAGCCGGAGCTAACCGAAGCTAACCGAAAACTGCCGAACACTGCCGAAAACTGCCGGGCACTGCCGGAAACTGCGTACAGTAATCAGTTTCAAAATAATAATAATAATAATTTATTTATAAAGCCATTTAAAACAACCACAGCTGCAACAAAGTGCTGTACACATAAAATCAAGAACATTTAAACACATAAAATAAGATAAAAAATAAAATAATAATGAGATGCGTGACTTAACACTGAATCGTGCCGTAAGTTGAGACAGCCGTAAGTCGAGGACTACCTGTACATGTTTGTGGTTCTAGATCAAAAGATTGCTATTTTATATATTTAATTAAATGTAAATATGAATAATAGCCTCTGAAACAAATCCCAACTGTTATCAATAAACAGACCATCAGTTCATTAATTCTGCCAGTCACTCCCAACCCCTCACTCAGTTCAAACACTCTTGTCAACTGCTTAAATGACATTAAGCACTGGCTCTCTCAAAACTTCCTCCACCTAAACACAGATAAAACTGAATGCATTTTATTTGGTGCACCTGATGACACCAGCAACATCCTTCCCAGTCCCAGTGTTGGTTTTCCCCTCCCCCATTTCAACCCGGTGGTCAGAAATCTTGGAGTGCAGCTTGACTCCAACTTAAAGCTTGATAAACAGATCAGTTCTGTTGTCAAGACCAGCTTCTTTCAGCTCCGACTGCTCTCCAAAGTCAAGTCATTTCTCAGCCGTGGTGATCTGGAGAAGGCCATCCATGCCTTTGTGACCTCCAGACTTGATTATTGTAATGCTTTGTATGTTGGTATTAATCAATCCTCCATCTCCCGTTTACAGCTTGTACAGAACTCTGCCGCGCGCTTTTTGACCAACACACGAAAATATGAACACATCACTCCTGTCCTGTCCTCTCTACACTGGCTCCCGGTTCAGTTCAGGATACAGTTCAAGCTGCTCCTGTTTGTTTTCAAAGCTCTGAATGGACTTGCACCTCTGTACATCTCAGAACTTTTGAAAGCCCATCAGCCCGGCAGAGATTTACGATCTGCCAGTCAACACCTGCTGGAGGTGCCTCACTCAAGGTACAAACAATGGGGAGACCGGTCATTTTCTGTTGCCGGCCCTAAAGCCTGGAACAGTCTCCCCCTTGAGCTGCGTGCCACCTCTGATCTGACTCTGTTCAAAACCAGACTGAAGACACACTTGTTCAAAAAAGCTTTCAGTGTGTAACTTTTATTACTTTTGGTATTTTAGTATGTAGCATTTTTTATTTCCATTGCCTTTTTATTTCCTCTAGTTCAAATAAGCTTCCAGTGTGCAACTATTATTACTTTTGGTATTTTAATATGTAACATTTTTTATCTACATTGCCTTTTTATTTCCTCTTGTTCAAAAAGTTTTAGTTTGTAGCATTTTTTATTTCCATTGCCTTCTTTTATTGCTGTTGTTTCTTATTCTATTTTCATTGATTTATTGTTCCAGTTTTTTCATCTTTTTATCCTGTTAAGCACCTTGGTCAATGCAAGGCATTGTTGGAAGGTGCTATACAAATAAAGTTTATTATTATTATTATTATTATTATCCATTGATAACACCTGCTTTATTTTGTTCAGAATCACAAAGGGGCTGGAGTTTAACCTGACTATTATTAGTTATGACATGGATTAAACCCTGGACAGATTGAAAATCCATCCCAACAATTATTAATATAAATAAATCAGAATTCAAACAGGAAATAATTCTGATCAGTAGGCTCTTTGTTCAATATGTGCTAAGTGGGTTAAAGTTATTTTCACTCAAAAGCCTTCACAGGTTAATCCTCTTATCATTATTTTTATTTGTCTAATTTTAAACAATAAGGGCTTGGGGTGGGGAACTCTTCAGCCCCCCGTCACACCACCCGTTCCCTCCCTTTCACTGCAGGTCCAGCGCAGCTCTCTTGGTCTTCTCATTGTCAGATTGTAGAGAACACAGAGCAACTCACATGAGACATGTAGACTAAAAGTATTTGTGAATGAGGAAAAACTACCTGAGCATTGGACTTTTGATTGATTTTTGCAAGACAAATCATAATAGATACATTTTAACTATTCTAAACACAAACTGGAAATGTTACTTAAATTACCTTGAGACAGCAGCTGTTT
>JBBPBX010045933.1:0-10730 GCA_038048925.1 Garcialebias charrua | reverse complement strand
TTTTCATCAGTGCTCTTCTTCCAGTTTATTTTTGAGCTGGATGAGAACAACTTTGGCTGAAGTTCAGCGCTTGCAGCATGGGGATTGTATTTTGGACGCTCTTCTGGTTCTTCCAGTGCTTCAGTCTGCCAAGATACTGACCGTCTGTCTGATTGGTGAGTAAAATAAAAGATTGTGAAATAGCCTCTTGGCATTTGGAATAGAAATCTTCATAGTAAAAAAATTCAGCGAAACAAACCAATTAATACAAATTATTATAAGTTGAAAATTATCGAGATAGTTTAAAACAGCAAATCATGCAATGTAATATTTTAGGAAACTATCGTTGCCTTTTTTTATTTCATAGGAGGAAGCCACTACATGTTGTTAGATGAAATATCTCATAACTTACACCAGCAAGGCCATGACGTCCACGTGCTCTTGCAGCTAGGCATCCCAGTTATAACAGGTATTTTGTTTGTTTATTTAAAAACATTTAAACTGTAACTTTGTCCTGAATGAAAGAACATTCCTGTTCCTACCAGGTTGTTCATACGCAGCACGTGAAGACACTTATAAAAGAAGCACATGGTCCTTTGGAGAAAAGTAAATCAATGAATACAATGACTGGTTTCTGGAGCAACAAACGCAGTTTTTACTGGGAAGGTGGCTCATATTTTAGAAAACGACACCTTGAAGCATATAAATGATGCATATATTCCTGTTTTGCACCATTTTTTACATTTAATCTTTTGCAAATACTGTAACTTGTTTTTAAAACATTTTTGTTTTTTCTTTTCTCTCAGGGAGAGCTTTAATGGTTTTCTAAACTTCATGGGGCACTTAGCGTTCCAGTGTGATAAGCTATTGGAGGGCAAAGAGATGATAACTATCCTACAAAAGGAGCAATATCATATCACCATCCTTGATGCTTTTAACCCCCGTTCCTTCATCCTGGCTCATAGACTGAGTATGTGCTGATCATCTCATGTTGGCTTTTGTCATTGTTACAATTTATTTTTTACCTGAATTTGTAGTCACCATGTAATTATTTGCAATCTTGTAGTTTACCATACCATACCATACCATACCATTTTATTTATAAAGCACTTTAAACAGGAACAAGTCCACACCAAAGTGCTGGACAAACAAACACGCAACAGGCAACACAGACAATGAAGTACAACACGAAAAACATAAAAACATTGCAGATCATAAATCAAACGATCCAATACAAATCAGCTGGCATTGAAAGCGATGGAGTAGTAGTGAGTTTTTAACCGGGATTTGAAAACCGAGAGGGAGGGGGCCTGTTTGATGAGCAGCGGTAACTCGTTCCAGAGTCTTGGGCCTGCTACAGAGAACGCCCTGTCACCCCTGCGCTTAAGGCGAGTTTCTGGAACTATTAAGAGTACCTGATCCTCTGACCTCAAAGCACGTGGAGGGACATATGGGTGTATCAGATCCGAGAGATAGGCGGGGGCGAGACTGTTCAGCGATTTGTAGACATACATGAGAATTTTGAATTGGATTCGAAGATGAACCGGTAGCCAGTGAAGGGAGGCCAAGACTGGTGTAATGTGCTCTCTTCTGCGTGTGCTGGTTAAAAATCGGGCAGCTGCGTTCTGAACCAGTTGTAATCGTGCAATGGTGGCTTGACTGACGCCAAACAGAAGTGAATTGCAGTAATCAAGCCTAGATGTAATGAATGCGTGAATCACTGTCTCCAGGTGCTTTTTGAGAGACAGCGGGCGCAATTCGTGGCAGTGGCAGCTGCCACCGGAAGTGCCGCGAAGACTGCCACAGGGACTGCCACAGAGGCTGCCACAGGGACTGCCTTGCCTTCCACAGACCACAAGGTGCCACTAGCTGCCACGGACTTTGTCAGATCATCTTCCAAAGCAGTTTTGTGCAAAACTATTGCCGTTTTGTGTAAAAAAAAAAAAAAATAATTATTATTATTAATTAATTAAATAAATAAATGCTTCATCTTTATTGTATGTCCTTCAAAAATGACCTTCTGACGATGATGATTATATTATTTAATAAACACAGAACAACCTGTAATAGTGCATTTAGGAAACATGTCTAAAATAGTGCTTTGTGTGTAGGATGACTAAAAAATACATATTTCTTTTTTTAAATTAAAATTACTTATTAAACACATTGGTGTGCCACAGACTGCCACCAGATGCCACAGGTGCCACCACTACTGTCACCTGCCACGTCACCTGCCACCACTACTGTCACCTGCCACGTCACCTGCCACCACTACTGTCACCTGCCACGTCACCTGCCACGTCACGTGCCACCACTACTGTCACCTGCCACGTCACCTGCCACCACTACTGTCACCTGCCACGTCACCTGCCACCACTACTGTCACCTGCCACGTCACCTGCCACGTCACGTGCCACCACTACTGTCACCTGCCACGTCACGTGCCACCACTACTGTCACCTGCCACGTCACCTGCCACGTGCCACCACTACTGTCACCTGCCACGTCACCTGCCACCACTACTGTCACCTGCCACGTCACGTGCCACCACTACTGTCACCTGCCACGTCACGTGCCACCACTACTGGCACCTGCCACGTCACGTGCCACCACTACTGTCACCTGCCACGTCACGTGCCACCACTACTGTCACCTGCCACGTCACCTGCCACCACTACTGTCACCTGCCACGTCACGTGCCACCACTACTGTCACCTGCCACGTCACGTGCCACCACTACTGTCACCTGCCACGTCACGTGCCACCACTACTGTCACCTGCCACGTCACTGCCACGTGCCACCACTACTGGCACCTGCCACGTCACGTGCCACCACTACTGTCACCTGCCACGTCACGTGCCACCACTACTGTCACCTGCCACGTCACGTGCCACCACTACTGTCACCTGCCACGTCACCTGCCACCACTACTGTCACCTGCCACGTCACGTGCCACCACTACTGTCACCTGCCACGTCACGTGCCACCACTACTGTCACCTGCCACGTCACCTGCCACCACTACTGTCACCTGCCACGTCACGTGCCACCACTACTGTCACCTGCCACGTCACGTGCCACCACTACTGTCACCTGCCACGTCACGTGCCACCACTACTGTCACCTGCCACGTCACGTGCCACCACTACTGTCACCTGCCACGTCACGTGCCACCACTACTGTCACCTGCCACGTCACGTGCCACCACTACTGTCACCTGCCACGTCACCTGCCACCACTACTGTCACCTGCCACGTCACGTGCCACCACTACTGTCACCTGCCACGTCACGTGCCACCACTACTGGCACCTGCCACGTCACGTGCCACCACTACTGTCACCTGCCACTGATCATAGGTGTCATTCCCATGCCACAAGATGGCCAGAGTGTTGCAGAGCTGCCACGGGTGCTGCCAGACTTTGTCAGATCATCTTCCACAGCAGTTTTGTGCAAAACTATTGCCGTTTTGTGTAAAAAAAAAATTTTAATTAATTTTTTAATTAAATAAATACCTGTAATAAATACCTAAACCTGTGCCTGACTGTCCTTTTACTGCATGGTCCATCACACTGTGCACATCCCTCCTCACTCTATTTCAGATAGAAATAGGCTCCAGCAATAAAAACAAACAGTGAATTTGGTTGCAATGTCTTTATTTACAAAGGCTACTCAAATCTAGCAAACACCTTCATGTTCCTGTCATCACAAATTTCTCTGCAGAACTTTTCATGGTCCTCCTTCATTTTGAAAATAAAAGAGAATTGTTCTGCTGGAGAACTTTCATTCATTTCCTCAGTCCAGCTGTTGAGGGCCTGGAGAGCTTCTTCCTTGTCTTGATCATCATAATCAAGGACAGCAGGAAGTGTAACCTGGCCAACAAATATTTGGTTTTTGCACCATTCTGCCGCAGCATGGCTGTCTCTCAAGATTGAGCTTCCCTGCAGAAAAATATGTTGATTAATATGTTTATTATGTGAATACTGTTACCTGTTACACCTTGGCAATTCAATCTATAATAAGATATACAGTACTTTTAAATTGCATTATAAATGTGTCAATGCAATTCCTGTGTCCTTTAACCTGGGTTTCAAAACCATGTGCACTAAAATACCTATGCAAATTTATGAAGTGTTTTTGTAGCAAGTGTCTGTTTAAAATTTTTGACCTTTTCTGGTGTTGGTGAAGATTCTCAGTCGTCCAGGACATGATAAAATCAGAAAAAGCGCTCAATACAAAATTACATTACTCATCACTCATTACAAATAAAGTCCAGTTGTTTTTGTATTGAGCGCTTTTTCTGATTTTCTGGTGTTGTTTCTTCTTCTTTTTCTTTTTGTTCTTCTTCTACTTTGTCTCTGTTAATAAAATAAAGAAATGCATAAATAGACAGTCTTGCAATCTAGCATGCCCGTGGTATCTTTGGGACAACACTAATGTTATTTACCTAAAAATTTCCATGACTCTGTCCTGAAGAACAATTTCCACTTGGTAGCGGCAAAGATTGCCTCTTCTTTGCAGCCACTGGATCACAACCTAGAATGCATTTCAAGAACACCTGTTGTAAAATTACTAATTGCATGGTATTTATATGTTGAACTACCATACAATAAAATATACTGTGGTGGCTACAACCACACCAAGATATTGTTTTATTTCTCAGTAAATCTCAGTTTGAAATGACAACATAACTTAAGCAAAATTAACTGTAGAGAAAATGTTTTTATGCTTTAAATTTTGTTTTTTGTCATGTCCACTTACATATTTGAATTTTTTATTTTTTTTAATTAATTTTATTTCTAGCTGACAAGAGGGCAGTTGAAGTTTGAAGTTAATGGACAACACTTTCACAACAACACAGAAGGGGAAAGGAGTGGACTTTGTTCAAATTTACAATTTTTTTAAGGTGTCCTCTCTTTCATTTTCACATTTTTATTAAAAAAATTAGTTGTTCAGTATTTTTTACTGTTTTGGTTTATTGGAATGTTACATTGCCATTGTGTGATTATTTGACATTACTCCACGCCTCTTTAGTCACCCTATTTTTGGCATCAGGTCAGATTGTGTTCTGTAAAATTTTAGTTAAGCACAAACAGTTAATGTGTGAAATGCCAATATCAGAGTAGAATGTTACGCTTGTCCAAAAATATATTTTTTACAAGTCTTTATGAAACAGATTAATTGTTGTCAGTGTTTTCTCCATCACAAACACAGTAGCTCATAAATGTTACTGTGTTTTTAAATGTGATCGGGAATGATCACCAAGCCCGATCACATTTACAAACATAAAAATATAATGTAGAATTCTGTCATTTGTCAAGGCATTGATTTTAGACAAGACATTAAAGATGTGCAGACAGCCGGTATGAGGCTCACCTCACTTCTGTGATCATTCTGCATCATTCCCGGTAACGTCCAGGATGTTTTGAAGTCGCTTGATGAGATTGTCTGTCTGTAAAAAATGAGAGGCTATTGGATCAGTCTGTCAGTTTAATGTTACCATTTCTCTACTAACCTGAATGACATAAAAAAATAGAAACAAAAGAACGCTATGCCAGTAGTGGTGGCAGGGAACGTGGCAGGTGACAGTAGTGGTGGCACGTGACGTGGCAGGTGACAGTAGTGGTGGCAGGTGACGTGGCAGGTGACAGTAGTGGTGGCAGGTGACGTGGCAGGTGACAGTAGTGGTGGCACGTGACGTGGCAGGTGACAGTAGTGGTGGCAGGTGACGTGGCAGGTGACAGTAGTGGTGGCAGGTGACGTGGCAGGTGACAGTAGTGGTGGCACGTGACGTGGCAGGTGACAGTAGTGGTGGCAGGTGACGTGGCAGGTGACAGTAGTGGTGGCAGGTGACGTGGCAGGTGACAGTAGTGGTGGCACGTGACGTGGCAGGTGACAGTAGTGGTGGCACGTGACGTGGCAGGTGACAGTAGTGGTGGCAGGTGACGTGGCAGGTGACAGTAGTGGTGGCAGGTGACGTGGCAGGTGACAGTAGTGGTGGCACGTGACGTGGCAGGTGACAGTAGTGGTGGCACGTGACGTGGCAGGTGACAGTAGTGGTGGCAGGTGACGTGGCAGGTGACAGTAGTGGTGGCACGTGACGTGGCAGGTGACCAGTAGTGGTGGCACGTGACGTGGCAGGTGACAGTAGTGGTGGCACGTGACGTGGCAGGTGACAGTAGTGGTGGCAGGTGACGTGGCAGGTGACAGTAGTGGTGGCACGTGACGTGGCAGGTGACAGTAGTGGTGGCAGGTGACGTGGCAGGTGACAGTAGTGGTGGCACGTGACGTGGCAGGTGACAGTAGTGGTGGCACGTGACGTGGCAGGTGACAGTAGTGGTGGCACGTGACGTGGCAGGTGCCAGTAGTGGTGGCACGTGACGTGGCAGGTGACAGTAGTGGTGGCACGTGACGTGGCAGGTGACAGTAGTGGTGGCAGGTGACGTGGCAGGTGACAGTAGTGGTGGCACGTGACGTGGCAGGTGACAGTAGTGGTGGCAGGTGACGTGGCAGGTGACAGTAGTGGTGGCACGTGACGTGGCAGGTGACAGTAGTGGTGGCACGTGACGTGGCAGGTGACAGTAGTGGTGGCACGTGACGTGGCAGGTGACAGTAGTGGTGGCACGTGACGTGGCAGGTGACAGTAGTGGTGGCACGTGACGTGGCAGGTGACAGTAGTGGTGGCAGGTGACGTGGCAGGTGACAGTAGTGGTGGCAGGTGACGTGGCAGGTGACAGTAGTGGTGGCAGGTGACGTGGCAGGTGACAGTAGTGGTGGCAGGTGACGTGGCAGGTGACAGTAGTGGTGGCAGGTGACGTGGCAGGTGACAGTAGTGGTGGCAGGTGACGTGGCAGGTGACAGTAGTGGTGGCAGGTGACGTGGCAGGTGACAGTAGTGGTGGCAGGTGACGTGGCAGGTGACAGTAGTGGTGGCAGGTGACGTGGCAGGTGACAGTAGTGGTGGCACGTGACGTGGCAGGTGACAGTAGTGGTGGCAGGTGACGTGGCAGGTGACAGTAGTGGTGGCAGGTGACACGTGGCAGGTGACAGTAGTGGTGGCAGGTGACGTGGCAGGTGACAGTAGTGGTGGCAGGTGACGTGGCAGGTGACAGTAGTGGTGGCAGGTGACGTGGCAGGTGACAGTAGTGGTGGCAGGTGACGTGGCAGGTGACAGTAGTGGTGGCAGGTGACGTGGCAGGTGACAGTAGTGGTGGCAGGTGACGTGGCAGGTGACAGTAGTGGTGGCACGTGACGTGGCAGGTGCCAGTAGTGGTGGCACGTGACGTGGCAGGTGACAGTAGTGGTGGCAGGTGACGTGGCAGGTGACAGTGGCAGGTGACAGTAGTGGTGGCAGGTGACGTGGCAGGTGACATGGCAGGTGACAGTAGTGGTGGCAGGTGACGTGGCAGGTGACAGTAGTGGTGGCAGGACGTGGCAGGTGACATGGCAGGTGACAGTAGTGGTGGCAGGTGACGTGGCAGGTGACAGTGGCAGGTGACATGGCAGGTGACAGTAGTGGTGGCAGGTGACATGGCAGGTGACAGTAGTGGTGGCAGGTGACGTGGCAGGTGACATGGCAGGTGACAGTAGTGGTGGCAGGTGACGTGGCAGGTGACAGTAGTGGTGGCACCTGTGGCATCTGGTGGCAGTCTGTGGCACACCAATGTGTTTAATAAGTAATTTTAACTGTAATTTAAAAAAAGAAATATGTATTTTTTAGTCATCCTACACACAAAGCACTATTTTAGACATGTTTCCTAAATGCACTATTACAGGTTGTTCTGTGTTTATTAAATAATATAATCATCATCATCAGAAGGTCATTTTTGAAGGACATACAATAAAGATGAAGCATTTATTTAACTAATTTTTTATTTTTTATTTTTATTTTTTACACAAAACGGCAATAGTTTTTCACAAAACTGCTTTGAAAGATGATCTGACAAAGTCCGTGGCAGCTAGTGGCACCTTGTGGTCTGTGGAAGGCAAGGCAGTCCTGTGGCAGTCCCTGTGGCAGCCTCTGTGGCAGTCCCTGTGGCAGCCTCTGTGGCAGTCCCTGTGGCAGTCCCTGTGGCAGTCCCTGTGGCAGTCCCTGTGGCAGTCCCTGTGGCAGCCTCTGTGGCAGTCTTCGCGGCAGCCTCTGTGGCAGTCTCTGTGGCAGTCCCTGTGGCAGTCCCTGTGGCAGTCCCTGTGGCAGTCCCTATGGTAGCCTCTGTGGCAGTCTTCGCGGCAGCCTCTGTGGCAGCCTTCGCGGCACTTCCGGTTGCCGTGGCAGCCGTCGCGGCACTTCCGGTGGCAGCTGCCACTGCCACGAATTGCGCTCGGCCCTGCTGTGCTTTTTGGATAATATGGGCTTCAGCTTAGACAGACGCCTCAGCTGGAAAAAACAGGATTTGACGATCATGTTTACATGACTGTTGAGTTTCATGGAAGGATCCATTATCACTCCCAGATTTTTGACTTTTTGTTTTTCGGACAGGGGTAGAGCAGACAGGTCAATGCAGTGGTTTGAGGTTGTGTCATTGGGAAGGAACAATATGGCTTCAGACTTCTTATCATTGAAGCTTAAGAAATTTAAAGCCATCCAGTCCCTGATGTCAGCCAGGCAGTCGAGCAGAGGTTGAATAGAGCCTGTACCATTTTGTCTTAGGGGGAAGTAGATTTGACAGTCATCAGCGTAGAAGTGGAAAGGTATATTGTGTTTCCGGAAAATAGCACCGAGTGGCAGCAGGTATAAGGAGAACAAGAGAGGACCCAGGATGGACCCCTGCGGAACCCCCCATTTAAGAGCCGCCACTGCAGAAGTAAAATCATTGATGGACACACAAAAAGACCTGTCAGAGAGGTAGGATCTGAACCAGTTTAGGGCTGATCCTGAGATGCCCACCCACTGCTCCAACCTAGCAATGAGGATCTCATGGTCGATGGTGTCGAAAGCGGATGTGAGGTCCAATAGGACAAGCAGCACAGAGTCACCAGTATCTGTGGATAGAAAGATGTCGTTAAAAACCTTCAGTAGGGCAGTCTCAGTGCTGTGGAGGGATTTGAAGCCAGACTGGAAAAGCTCGGGGATAGCGTGATCCTCCAGGAAGCACTTTAGTTGGGACTCAACTATTTTCTCTAGAAGTTTAGAAACAAATGGGAGTCTGGAGACAGGCCTGAAATTGGATAATACTGACGGGTCGAGGTTTGGTTTTTTCAGGAGGGGTTGAACAGCAGCATGTTTTAATGATTTTGGCACCACACCCGAGGATAGACTGCTATTTACAATCGAGAGAATGGAGGGACCTAGAGTGTGAAAAACCTCCTTTAGAAGCCGAGGGGGGACCACATCGAAGGGGGAGCCAGATGGTTTCAGGCTGCACATGACCTGCTCTAGAGAGGACAGAGAGACTGGTTCAAAATGGTCAAACACAGCAACAGATTGAGGTGGGATGGATGGATCGTGAGATGGAGGAGAAATGAGAGCCCTGGTGGTTGCGATTTTATCTAAAAAGAAATGTTGGAAGTTCTCGCACAGCTCAGTCGAGGCTTCCATGGGTGATTGTTCAGTGAGGTGGAGAACAGAGTTTAGGGTGGAGAACAGAACTCGAGGGTTACGAGAGTTTGCAGCAATGATATCAGAGAAGTATTGTGATTTAGCAGTTTTCACTGCTTTCTGATATCGGCGCCAGCTCTCTTTTACCATCTCAAAAGAGACCTGCAGACTGTCTTTTTTCCACTTCCTCTCCACCTTTCGGCATTGCTGCCTGGCCGCTCTGGTCGTGTCATTCAGCCACGGTTCGGCCCTGAGTTTTGGTCTTCTCAGTTTAATAGGCGCTACTTGATCCAAAGCCTTTAAACAAACAGAGTCAAACTGGTTTGTCAGCTCCTCAGTGCTGGAGAGGAACCCCGGGGGCTGAATTAACATGTCATTGTTGTAAACCTCAGTGAAACGTGCGGCAGTTAAATGGTTAACATTCCTGCCTTTACGTGCAGGAATGCATGTTTTAGGGGTAACATGGGGGATGGTAAACTGAAAATTCACTGGCCTATGATCTGAGAATACATTGTCTCCTATTTCAAGGTTTGAAACGGTCACATCACATGTTAAAACAAGGTCCAACAAATGTCCACGCTGCTGCGTGGGAGAGTTCACGTGTTGAGTTAAATTAAATGAGTCCAATAAATCTAAAAAGTCCTTAACCATGGGCTTCTCAGGACAACACACGTGCAAGTTGAAGTCGCCTGAAATGACGACCCGAGAATATTTAGCTGTAATTTCAGCCAAGAAATCAGAAAACAAAAAACAGAAAAGTTTCTCCACACAAATTGTTTCTTAAAGATTTCTTACAGTTTTCTTTTTGCTCCCTTCAGGGATCCAGTTTTATCCAGGCCCTTTGAATGGTCCTCTGTCCATTACTCTTCCCAGCCCAGTGTCCTACATCCCAGTCTTCAGCTCCCAGCTGTCCGACCACATGAACCTCTGGGGTAGGACTAAAAATGTAATCTATTCTCTGTTGTCAGCAATAGGTAAGTATTCCATTACCCTGAAAAGCTTGAATTAATTTGTAATAAAACACTATTTTCTAACATGGTTGTTCTGCAATGATGCATTTTTCCCTATAGTGTAGCATCATCCTATTTTCATTTTCCAATTCTCACAAAAAGAATGCCTTTCAGTTTATGAATAAAGCTTGTCTTAAAGAGATTTAATTATATATATATATATGTATATATATGTGTGTATATATATGTATATATATGTGTGTATA
>JBBPBX010045932.1:16397-26796 GCA_038048925.1 Garcialebias charrua | reverse complement strand
TTGTGTGCGCACGCGTTCACAGGCACAGCTCTGCGTTCGTTCTCGCGTTAAATGCTCGCGTTTTCGCTCCAAATTCTTGTCATAATTTGAGCAGCTACGCGCAGAGCGTTTACCTACGGGACAAACTGAGGTCGCTGATTGGTCATTTGCTGACACGCCTACTGAATTGATTGACAGGTCAGGTGGGAGACAAAAAAAAGGCATGAGCTGGCTCGGCTGTAGCCGCTGCGGTGTTCTAAAACTTTTTATGTTAATAAAAAGTTCTAAAAAATAAAAACAGGGAGCGCTGGTCCTACAGCCCACAGCCCACTAGGAAATATTTAGAACGTCGCGCAGCCAGGTAGGACCATCCATCCATCCATCCATCTTCTTCCGCTTATCCGGGGTCGGGTCGCGGGGGTAGCTGCCTAAGTAGGGAGGCCCAGACTTCCCTCTCCCTAGCCACTTGGAGCAGCTCCTCCGGGGGAATCCCAAGGCGTTCCCAGGCCAGCCGAGAAACATAGTCCCTCCAGTAGGACCCGAGTTTTAATTCGCTCGTGACAAATTCATTCATTTCAGTCATGGAGTTAATGGAGGAGGAAGCGATTACTTGACTTTTGGCAAAAAAAACAAAAGAAAAGTCCAGATCAGCGATGAAGAAGGGGAATTTAATTCATTTGTGTCACATACAAAACAATCCGGCGCTGGGCAGTTTATTGTGAGACAACGCGCATCGCGTACGTGGTCGTAAAATTAAAGCTTTGCGCGTTCGTGCCCTGCGGGGCTACGCTTGTGCCTCTGCGTACGTACGGCGTACAGCGGCGTACTGCCTTACGCAGAGCTCTGCCAGGGCCGTAAGGCTCCACTAGAATGGTTTCCCATTCCCCAAGGGAAGTTTGAGCATCTGCATGTAGATTTATTGGGCCCACTTCCACATTCCAGAGGTTTTACCCATCTCTTAACTATGGTGGACAGAACCACTCGGTGACCAGAGGCAGTTCCTCTGTCATCAACCTCTTCGATTGATGTGGCTCGGGCATTTATCTCTTCCTGGGTGTCCCGATTTGGTGTGCCATTGGACTTAACTTCTGACAGGGGTCCCCAGTTCACCTCTGAGTTGTGGACTGCAGTGGCAGAGAGCCTTGGAGTTAAACTCAACCGTACCACTGCCTACCATCCGCAGGCTAATGGACTTTGTGAGAGGTTCCACCGCTCAATGAAGGCAGCATTGCGGTCCTCATTGGTGGATAATGGTTGGATGGATTGCCTGCCTTGGGTTTTGTTGGACCTGCGTTCAGCTCCTAAAAAAGACTTGCGGTTTTCTTCAGCTGAGTTGGTCTTTGGCCAGCCTTTGAGGGTACCAGTGGGGTTTCTTCCAGGTCCGGCGAGTTCAGTTGCTCCCAATGGGAGTAAGGCAGTCCTAATAGGAAAATAGACCTGTTGCTCCATTGGCAGCACATCACTGCCTTCCACAGGTGTTTGTGCCGAAGGACCTTATGCCGGCCGAGTATGTATTTATCTGCCATGATGCACACCGTTCACCACTTCAGCCTCCTTACGATGGTCCATTTAGTGTTTTGGAGAGGACACCTAAAGATTTTTTGGTGGAGTTAGGGGTAATCAGGAGAGGGTTTCAGTGGACCGTTTGAAACCAGCTCATGTTTTGCTGGGGGACCCGGTTGAGTTGGCTCAGCCACCTTGTCGTGGCCGTCCCCCAATTTCTTTGCCCACTCCTTCAGGTTTTTCCCCTACAGCTGAGTTACCTCCCTCAGGTGAACAGTTAAGTGGCAGTCGGTGCAGAGAGTCTCCTTCAACTTCAACACCTGTCACTGTGAAGAGTAGCCGTCGTGGCAGCCTTATCAAACTCCCTAGCCGTTACCGTTAGGTATTTCATTCATTTATTTATTGTTTTACACCTGTTTCACAATTTGTGTTTTTGTTGTTTGTGACATTCTGTGTGTTCAGGGGGGGCTGTGTGGCGGACAAAAATGTATATATTTCTTGTCAAAATATGCTCTTATTGTGAAAGGGACAGAATATAAAGAGAGCAGTTTGGTGGTTGTATTTCAGTTGTTCTCCTGAGCTTGATGTGGGAAGACGTTGAGAATAAATCGAGATTCAAGTTATTTTTCATCTCTTTCTGCCGACTCCCACACTATCATGTGCCTTCTGTGATGTTCATATTTCTGACAGGCCAAAATGACATGTTCTGTTGTTTCCTCCTGTCCACAGTGCTCACATTGTCCTGTATCATGTCTATGAATCTTGTGTAGTGTGTTGTTAAATCTGGTATGTCCAAATCTTAATCTGGTCATTAGTATGCTGGTGAAGATTCTCAGTCATCCAGGACATGATAAAAACACAAAACGTTCAATACAGAAACAACTGGACTTTATTTGTAACAGAAGATGTTTCGCTCTTCATCCAAGGAGCTTTCTAGACTTTCTTCGCTTCTGTTCCTTCCTCCTGTTCTCATTTCTCCCACTTGTCTCTGAATTCTATAGTGCCATCTTCCTTTGTGCTTTTCTTCCCACTGTTTTTGCCTTTTTCCCTTCAGTTTTTGTTTCACTGTGTTTCTTACTTCTGATTTACTGATGGATATTGTGAAGTGGATTTGATCTTTTGTTGCTGCTTTTGCTGCCCTGTCTGCTGCTTCATTCCCTCTGATCCCTATATGCGCTGGTGTCCATAAAAATATCACTGTCAGTCCCATCATTTGTATTCTGAATACAGTACTGTACTGTAATGTTTGTTGTAGTTCTAGTAAAATGTCCGGTCGGCTATCTGAATGACTTTTTTGCAAACTGATGAGTGTTGAGCTTGAGTCTGAACAGATAATTGTTTTTAACGGTCTTTTTTTTCTTCTACTCACTGCCAAAAATACTGCCAACATCTCCCCTGTGTACTGATACATCATTTGTGATTCTTTTCCTTACTTCTACTGTATGTTGAATTCTGATATATGACACTCCTACTTTCACTGATGTTTTTGATGCATCTGTATAAATCTGTATATAGTTATAATAGTTATTGATATGGTCCTGCACGGTATATGAGTTAAAAACAAATCTTCTGTCTTTTTTCTTGTCCATGAGTGTCAAGTCAACTGTTGCATTTGGAATAATCCAGGGTGGTTTTGTTGGTAATGATACTACTGGGCTGATGTCTAAGTTGTCTATTTGCATTTATTTTGTTTTCTGGTCTATTATTCATCCAAAGCTTCTTGTGTCTTTCTTCTCTTTCTCCCAGCTTGGTTTAAAAAATATCTGATGTTGGGTGTTCCGGGTTATTTTTGCTGCTGATCCATAAATTACACAACCATAATCCATATTTGATCTGATAAGTCTTGTATATACATGTATTCGCTTCAATGCAGTCCTATCTGCACCCCATTCATTCCCAGCTAAGCATCTCATAATGTTTAAGACTTTTTTTTTTACATTTATCAATAATATTTTGTATATGCACATTCCATGATTTTCTAGTCAAACATACCCAGATATTTTGTGCATTTAACTTACTCTAGTTCTTGATTATATAATTTCCATTTATAATAATAATAATAATAAATTCAATTTATAACGCACTTTTCATTAATGAAAATCTCAAAGTGCTACAAAGTGCAACAGAATTAAATGTCAATAAAACAAGTAATAAAACAAGTAAAATCAATAACAGTATCAACTAAGATCAAAGATAGAATCATGAGGAGGCAGAGTATGCTCGGTTAAAAAGAAAGGTCTTCAAGCCGCTCTTAAAGTCAACCAGTGACTGTGGAGCTCTTAGGCAGTCAGGAAGAGAGTTCCACAGGCGGGGGGCAGCCACACTGAAAGCCCGGTCTCCCATGGTCCTTAATTTGGTTCTCGGAATGTGAAGTAGATGACTGTTCTGTGACCGTAGAGACCGGGTGGATGAGTATGGTGCAAGAATGTCCTTTAGATAATCTGGTGAAGTTCCGTGTAAGCATTGATGTGTAATGAGAGCAGTTTTGTACTGAATTCTGTAGGTGACAGGAAGCCAGTTATGGAGAATGGGTGTAATATGTTCAAATTTACGAACCCTCAACAAACCTGTTTTGAATATATTGAAGCTTCTGAAGGTATTTACCAGGGATTCCAATAAACAGGGAGTTGCAGTAGTCGAGCCTGGAGGAGACAAAAGCATGGACGAGCTTCTCAGCATCGGAAAAAGTTAGGGATGGGCGAAGTCTGGAGATGTTTCGAAGATGGAAGAAGCAAGTTTTAAACAGAAGCTTAATGTGATTTTCAAATGTAAGATGAGAGTCCATTTTTATTCCAAGATTTGTAACAGAGGTGGAGAGGGGGATGTCTTGTCCAGAAAAGGAAATTGTTGTTATAGTAGATGTTTGTACCTGGTGAGGGGTGCCAATCAGTATGGCCTCAGTCTTGGAGCAGTTTAATTGAAGAAAGTTCTGATTCATCCATGCCCTTATTTCCTCCAGGCAGGCAGAGAGGGCAGTGAGTGAAGATGGAGATGACAATGGGGAAGATGAGGAGGCTCCAGTCCTGATGTAAAGCTGTGTATCGTCGGCATAACAGTTGAATTTAATTCATTTAATTTATTCTGTGACTCTTTTCTGTGTAAATATCATTACTTTTGTTTTATCTACTGAAAATTTGAATCCCCAATCATTTGCCCATTCTTAGATTTTATTATGGCCTCTTGTATTTTTTTTTGTTTTTTTTACAGTGAATTTTATATTTTCCCCTCTTTTCCAAATGGTTCATTCATCTGCAAATACCGGTAATGAACATCCCACCCCCTTCTCAATCTCTGTAAAAACATCATTTATCATTATGGAAAATAGTAATGGACTTATAATACTTCCCTGTGGTGTTCCGTTTTCCATAAAATATTTGAATATTCTTGTTGTGTTTTTACTTATATTGATATTTTTGTTAAAATGTTTTGTATCCATCTAAACATTCTTCCATTAATTCCTAGTTAGAACATTTTCATTAATAATCCTTCAACCCATAACATGTCATGGGCCCTTTCTATGTCAACGAATACAGCCACCACACTTTATCTGTGCTTACTTGATCTCGTGTTCTAATTGTAATGTATGTTGCATCATTAGTGTTCCTCCCTTTTCTAAAACCACTTTGATATTTAGATATGTATCCCTTACCATTCAAATAATACGTTAGTCTATCATTAATAATTTTTTCCATTATTTTACATATATTTGATGTTAATGCTATTGGTCTGTAATTTTCCAGCTTTGTATGATCCTTTCCTGGTTTTGCTATTTGTATGATGACTGACTCTTTCCAACATTGTAGTAGCTCCCCATCTTCCCAGACTTTGTTGTATAGTTCTAAAATGATTTCTTTGGATTTTTCACTAAGGTGGTCTATCATGGTGTACCATATCTGATCTTTTCCAGGTACTGTTTGTTTTGTTTTCCTGAGTACTCGATTTAGTTCTGCTTTTTGAAAAGGCTCATTCAATAAATTATCAGTTTCTTCCATATTCTTCATTAAATCTGTGTATTTTAACTTTGTAGTTTCCCTCTATCACTTTACTTCTGTCATAATCTGCTGTTTAATGTATTGGAACCCACGTGCAGGAAATAGAAATGGCTCACGAATGAAAAACAAACAATTATTTATTTAACAAAACCAAAAAATGCTGGCTGTGCAGCAAAACACTTACTGGAGTGAAGTGGACAGGAGCAGAGCAGATCACACACCGTGGAAGGACAAAGCCCGGATGCCCAAGGAGCGAAAACACAGAGTCTAAATACTGACACTAACGAGACAGTGAGGAGCACCTGGGGTGATTAGGATGAGGACCAGCTGTGAATGAATGACACAGACAACAGAGGTGCAGGAAAACAGACAGAACCATGTTATAACCCCCATCCCCCCCAAGGATGGCACCTGGGTGATTCTTTTTTTGCGGCAACATTTTGGCTTCAGGACTTTTGAAAATAAAAAGAGTAATATTTTAAGTTTTAAATATTTTGTTACATCACTGACATGTTTAGCAATAAGAAATTAATAATGGTCAAGCTCAGGGCTGGATAAAATAATAATTACAGGTAAAGTAATAATTACATGTATATGTGATTACTTTTTACCTGAATTTCCACCCTGTTAGGTACCTTGTTTGGTTCATAAACCTAACAGGGTGGAACATAACAGGGTGGAATTTTTTTAGCTAATCTAGCTGTAGCTATTTATGTGGTCAACATTTAGCAACCTTCAACAGAATAGCAAACCTTTAATGACTAATATATTGTTTTTTAAATTCTACCAAATAAACATTTCCCACAATTTATCTTAACAGGGTGGAACTTTAAGGTTGACTCATACAGGTTTAATATATTTAAGATTAAAAAAAGTAAGGAGAGAGTGACAGATGAAGCTTAACTTGTTTTCCATGGTTGAATTCCCTCCAAAACCAATAGAGCTTTGGAGCACACGTCACTGTGTGGGCGGGTGTCGGGGGCGTGTCGGGGCGTTCCGGTCTCGACCGCCATGTTTGTTGTCTTCAGAAAAAATAAAAGAAATTCAGGAGATTTCTTGCGTCACGGTTCTGAAAAGCAGGCAAAATAAAGTGGACTGTATCCTAATAAGCTTCTCCCAGGTGTGAAAAAAAAACTACATGGAAAAAATCGGTATAATTGGAAATGTTGCCCGTTTGAAATAAATAAATAAATGGAGCAGAGACCCGGAGTAATACTTGCCTCCACTGACATTCCCTTCACAGTCATTTTAGCAGACCTGGTCTGTGTCAGTGTTTACACCACAAATAATTTTTATAATTACAAATCACTGGGAGAGCTGGTCCAATCTATGAACAGCTGGGTAGATGATTTGGACATTTTTAAAGCCCCCAGATTGTAAATACGTTGAAGGTACGTTGTTTTTGGCTCCTTAATTGTACATAAATTATTAATTTACATTTCTTTCAGAATCAAACAACCTTCTGTATGCTAGGAGTATTAAAAACTGAGAACACTTGATTTTTAAAGTATGTTTTTTAACTAAATTACAAAGGTCCAAGTTGAAAATTACCTTATTTTTAATGACTTGAGCATGTCTAATAACATGTAGACTTCAAATCTTGATTAGATTACTATAATCACTATATACAGTATATGTATTAAGATGCATATATATACTGTATATTATAGATTGTCTTTTCATTCACCATTTTAATTGTGTTCACAGGTTCTGCTCTGACTCTGAGCCACCAGAACACCGTGGGTCATGCTGAGTAACAGTGTGTCTACACACAGAAATAAAATGGTGTGTGAATCATCAAAACACCTACATTAAAATACAGCTAGCAGTAAAAAAAATCTTAAAGTTAAAGCATGTGGTTTCATCATAAACACCAACTCCTGAACTTGGAGCATCTTCTGATGGACTCAGTGTGATCGCTGCTGCCTGGAGGAAGTTCCCTCACAGATACAAGACATGCAGCATCCAGCAGCTGGAGGCAGGAGATGAAGTTCACCTGCAGAAGCATCACCCACTCTGCACAGGTGCATAATCAAACCACTGTGACCTTGTGTGGACCACACAGACATGGCTGGACGTCTACAGAAAGCATGAAGCTTCCTAAAGATATTTCTCAGAGCTTGTACTTCAAGGGAGACATAATTATGTAAAACATGCTGTTGACTTATATTTGCACATTTTTGTGTGTTTTCTATAAAATGTATTAACTCACACGTTCATCACATTTACTGGAAATGTTTAATTACATCAAATGTTTACTTCAAAATGGATCTGTTTCATTTCAAATTCAAACAATGACAACAATACGGCAAAGCAATGAAGTCCTGTATAGTACCTGACTTTTTTTGTGTCACCTCTAAGAAATTCTTTGTCTAGCTGTTTTTTATTCAGCTCTGACCTGAGCTCCCTGTTTTCCTGTAAGAGACGATTAATTTCTGCTCTTCTTTGTTCGCACAACTGACATTCTGTTTGTCGCCTTTTTGCTGCTGGTTCATCTTCCTCCTCCCCATCTGCAGCGACAGTGATGTCCTCTCGTGGGGTTTCCACCGCAGACTCCACAACTTGCTCATGCTCCTCTCCAGCAGCCTCCACCACCTGTTGGTGCTCATCTCCAGCAGCCTCCATCACTGGTTGTTGCACATCTCCTGCAGCCTCCACTGCTTGTTGATTTTGCCTTTCCATCACTTCCTGGCCTTCATCTTCCCCTTGTGCTCTGCTGTAACGTCTCTTTCACCTCGGAGTGTCCCAAGTGCAGTGTTGAAGCCCAGTCGGGATTTGACTCATCCATCTCATAAGAAGATTTGCCTTGAAGAGAACGCAGATCAGGAATATAATTATTGCCAGAAAACATTACTGTCATCCATCTACAAGCCCAAAACCGGAAAAGTTGGCACGTTGTGCAAATCGCAAATAAAAACAGAATACAATGACTTGCAAATCTTTTTCAACCCATATTCAACTGAATAGAATGCAAAGACAATATATTTAATGTTCGAACGGAGAAACTTTATTTTGTTTTGCAAATAACCATTAACTTAGAATTCAATGGCAGCAACACATTGCAAAAAAGTTGGCACAGGGACATATTTACCACTGTGTTACATCGCCTTTCCTTTTAACAACACTCAGTAAACGTTTGGGAACTGAGGAGACCAATTTTTGAAGCTTTTCAGGTGGAATTCTTCCCCATTCTTGCTTGATGTACAGCTTAAGTTGTTCAACAGTCCGGGGTCTCCGTTGTCGTATTTTACGTTTCATAATGCGCCACACATTTTCAATGGGGGACAGGTCTGGACTGCAGGCAGGCCAGGGGAGGACCCGCACTCTTTTGCTACGAAGCCACGCTGTTGTAACACGTGCAGAATGTGGCTTGGCATTGTCTTGCTGAAATAAGCTGGGGCGTCCATGAAAAAGACGTCGCTTGGATGGCAGCATATGTTGCTCCAAAACCTGTATGTACCTTTCAGCATTAATGGTGCCTTCACAGATGTGTAAGTTACCCATGCCTTGGGCACTAATGCACCCCCATACCATCACAGATGCTGGCTTTTGAACTTTGCGCCTATAACAGTCCTGATGGTTCTTTTCCTCTTTGGTCCGTAAGACACGACGTCCACAGTTTCCAAAGACAATTTGAAATGTGGACTCATCAGACCACAGAACACTTTTCCACTTTGCATCAGTCCATCTCAGATGAGCTCGGGCCCAGCAAAGCCGGCGGCGTTTCTGGATCTTGTTGATGAATGGCTTTTGCTTTGCATAGTAGAGCTTTAACTTGCACTTACAGATGTAGCGACGAACTGTAGTTACTGACAGTGGTTTTCTGAAGTATTCCTGAGCCCATGTGGTGATATCTTTTACACACTGATGTCGGTTTTTGATGCAGTACCGCCTGAGGGATCGAAGGTCACGGGCATTCAATGTTGGTTTTCGGCCTTGCCCCTTACGTGTAGTGATTTCTCCAGATTCTCTGAACCTTTTGATGATATTACGGACCGTAGATGGTGAAATTCCTAAATTCCTTGCAATAGCTCGTTGAGAAAAGTTGTTCTTGAACTGTTCGACAATTTGCCCACGCATTTGTTCACAGAGTGGTGACCCTCGCCCCATCCTTCTATGTGGATGACTGAGCATGTCAAGGAAGCTGCTTTTATACCCAATCATGGCACCCACCTGTTCCCAATTTGCATGTTCACCTGTGGGATATTCCAAATAAGTGTTTGATGAGCATTCCTCAAATTTCTCTGTCTTCTTTGTCACTTGTGCCAGCTTTTTTGAAACATGTTGCAGGCATCAAATTCCAAATGAGCTAATAATTGCAAAAAATAACAAAGTTTACCAGTTCGAACGTTAAGTATGTGGTCTTTGCAGTGTGTTCAATTGAATATAGGTTGAAAAAGATTTGCAAGTCATTGTATTCTGTTTTTATTTGCGATTTCCACAACGTGCCAACTTTTCTGGTTTTGGGCTTGTAGATATTATTTTTTTAGTTGAAATTACTGAAGTTCCATTGGTAGATTACCTTATTTTAATGGTGATGTATAAATGTCATAACAATGTACTACCCTTAAATATTCAGACACATTTTGTTAAAAGATGAAGCGCTTTAATGTGTAATATGTTGAAATTTGAAAATTGAGATGAGTTACTCATTTTTTGTTACTTATAGATTATTCTTTGAATAGATTGTTTGGAAAAGGGGCAGATATAATAAGATAGTTTCTTCTTTCTGCTGCCTTTCATTTTATATTTTCTTTTTTTTGTCTTTGTTGGGTATTTATTTTGATAAAATGAATAAAGAAATAAATTAATAATAAAAAACAATATGCTACAGTCAATGTGACAACACAATCAACTTTAAACAGTTTATTTTAAAATAACACAGATGTCCGACCTAAACTTGGTTGACCCACTATGCACTGAAC
>JBBPBX010045931.1:0-26796 GCA_038048925.1 Garcialebias charrua | reverse complement strand
GTCAAGATTTAATAGTTGAAACTAAGAAGCAAACCTGAAGTAATGAAAGAAGCAGAAACCAATGAAGAGCTCAGAGGCGTCCATCTTAAAGTGACCAACAACAAGTACCAACGTAGAATAAAACACACAGACGTTTTATTTTGAACAAAGGATTTTCAAAATAAAGCACAGCGGAGCGACTCAAAGCAAAATCTACGGCAGATGTTTAAAGAAGCTCCAGGAGTGACGAGCTGCTGGACGTCGTTGTTTCGAAACCAGAACATCTGGAGCAGTGTCCGTCACGGCCCTGGTCTGTCCAGAGGTTCCAGCTGCAGCCACAGCCCCCCCTCGGCCCTCAGCACCAGCTGGGGGAGGCGCCTCACCCCCTCGGAGCCGCTCCCTGATTGTGGGTCGGCTCCCGGGCTCAGGCGGAACCGGAGCAGGGTCAAGGCCACGACGACCTTCAGCTCGGCCATGGCGAACTTCTGCCCGATGCAGTTCCTGCAGGAGGAACACGACGCGGGTCATCAAGAACTGGACCAGGTGTTGGGTTCAGAGACACCTGGAGAGTACCTGGGGCCCGACGAGAAGGGGATGAAGGAGTGAGACGAGCGGCCCCCGCCGGCGCCGTCAAAACGCAGAGGGTCAAAGTCCTGCAGGGACAACACATGTCAGCTTACACATGAAACCAGCACAGGCCGGGTCAAAGGTCATGGCTCCTACATGTGGGTTCGTCCAGACGGCAGGGTTGTGGTGCGTTCCATAAAGACTGACCAAACAGATGACACCTGAGTGGGACGAGAACTGGATCAGAACCAGAAAACCTGAAACTTTTAGCACAACATGAGGGCGTCGCTGGTCCAGATCAACTTAGACTTAGTGTGTGAAGAATGAAGCATCACTCTGATCCAGGTTTCTTCAGTACTTCAGCTTGTTATGCTCCTTTCTGGAAAAATTTCAGCTTTTTCTGCTATTTCAGCTACTATATAGCTGATTTTATGCTAATTTTAGCTTTTTCTGCTATTTCAGCTACTATATAGCTGATTTTATGCTAATTTTAGCTTTTTCTGCTATTTCAGCTACTATATAGCTGATTTTATGCTAATTTTAGCTTTTTCTGCTATTTCAGCTACTATATAGCTGATTTTATGCTAATTTTAGCTTTTTCTGCTATTTCAGCTACCCACAGTATATAGCTGTTTTTATGCAAATTTTAGCTTGTTATGCTCCTTTCAGGCAAATTTCAGCTTTTTCTGCTATTTCAGCTACTATATAGCTGATTTTATGCTAATTTTAGCTTTTTCTGCTATTTCAGCTACTACAGTATATAGCTGTTTTTATGCAAATTTTAGCTTGTTATGCTCCTTTCAGGCAAATTTCAGCTTTTTCTGCTATTTCAGCTACTATATAGCTGATTTTATGCTAATTTTAGCTTTTTCTGCTATTTCAGCTACTACAGTATATAACTGTTTTTATGCAAATTTTAGCTTGTTATGCTCCTTTCAGGCAAATTTCAGCTTTTTCTGCTATTTCAGCTACTATATAGCTGATTTTATGCTAATTTTAGCTTTTTCTGCTATTTCAGCTACTATATAGCTGATTTTATGCTAATTTTAGCTTTTTCTGCTATTTCAGCTACTATATAGCTGTTTTTATGCAAATTTTAGCTTGTTATGCTCCTTTCAGGCAAATTTCAGCTTTTTCTGCTATTTCAGTTAACTGTTTTTATGCTAATGAATTTAAGCTTTTTCTGCTATTTCAGCTACTATATAGCTGTTTTTATGCTAATTTCAGCTTGTTATGCTCCTTTCAGGCAAACTTCAGCGTTGTCTGCTATTTCAGTTACTATATAGCTGTTTTTATGCAAATTTTAGCTTGTTATGCTCCTTTCAGGCAAATTTCAGCTTTTTCTGCTATTTCAGTTAGCTGTTTTTATGCTAATTTTAGCTTTTTCTGCTATTTCAGCTACTATATAGCTGTTTTTATGCTAATTTCAGCTTGTTATGCTCCTTTCAGGCAAATTTCAGCTTTTTCTGCTATTTCAGCTACTATATAGCTGATTTTATGCTAATTTTAGCTTTTTCTGCTATTTCAGCTACTATATAGCTGATTTTATGCTAATTTTAGCTTTTTCTGCTATTTCAGCTACCCACAGTATATAGCTGTTTTTATGCAAATTTTAGCTTGTTATGCTCCTTTCAGGCAAATTTCAGCTTTTTCTGCTATTTCAGCTACTATATAGCTGATTTTATGCTAATTTTAGCTTTTTCTGCTATTTCAGCTACTACAGTATATAGCTGTTTTTATGCAAATTTTAGCTTGTTATGCTCCTTTCAGGCAAATTTCAGCTTTTTCTGCTATTTCAGCTACTATATAGCTGATTTTATGCTAATTTTAGCTTTTTCTGCTATTTCAGCTACTATATAGCTGATTTTATGCTAATTTTAGCTTTTTCTGCTATTTCAGCTACTATATAGCTGTTTTTATGCAAATTTTAGCTTGTTATGCTCCTTTCAGGCAAATTTCAGCTTTTTCTGCTATTTCAGTTAGCTGTTTTTATGCTAATTTTAGCTTTTTCTGCTATTTCAGCTACTATATAGCTGTTTTATGCTAATTTCAGCTTGTTATGCTCCTTTCAGGCAAATTTCAGCTTTTTCTGCTATTTCAGCTACTATATAGCTGTTTTTACGCTCATTTGAGCTTTTTTAGCTGATGTCACATGTTTTGCACTCATTTCAACTTTCTTCAGCCTAATTCAGCAAAAATGTGCTCTCTCTACTACCTTCTGCTAATTTAAGCTTCTTTCAGCCTTTTTAGCTACTTTTCAGCTGTTTGTTTTAGCTAATTGAGCATTTTTTGGATAATTTCCACTTATTTGTACTCATTTCTGCTTCTTTCAGCAAATGTGTTCTTTCAGCTTTCTTCTGCTAATTTAAACTTGTTCTATATTTTCAACTACTTTATTTTAGATTTTGTTAGCTAATTTCAGCTGTTTTCAGATAAATTCGAGTTTATAGTGGTAATTTTAGCTACTTTCAACCTGCCGGTAATTATCTTCTTTCTGCTTATGCTCCTTTTAGCTTTTTTCTGCTAGTTTCAGCTTTTTCTGATCTTTCAGCTACTATTTAGCTCTTTTGATGCTAATTTTAGCTTGTTCAGCTAACTCCAGATTTTTTAGCTCATTCCAGCTTCGTCCACTTTCTTTTGGTTGTTTAAGCTTCTTTCTGCCTTTTAGCTGATTTCCTAATGTTTTTGTGCTAATTTCTGTTAATTTAAATTCAGCTAACACGGGTTATTTCGGCTTCCTACTAATAATTTAAGCTTGTTCTATATTTTCAGTTACTTTATTTTAGGGTTTTTTTTTAAGCTAATTTCAGCTTTTTAAAATAAATTCAAGTTTTTGCTACTTTCAACCCGTTTGGTTTATTTCTGCTATTTCAGCTTGTTATGGTCCTTTCTGGAAAAATTTCTGCTATTTCAGCTACTAATTAGCTGTTATTAATGCAAATTTTAGCTTTTTCAGCTGATGCCACGTGTTTTGCACTCTTTTCTACTTTTTTCAGCTTAATTCAGCAAAAATGTGCTCTTTCTACCACCTTCTGCTAATTTAAGCGTCTTTCATCCTTTTTAGCTACTTTTCAGCTGTTTGTTTTTCCTAATTTCTTTTTTTTGTTGATAATTTCCACTTTTTTGTGCTCATTTCTGATTCTTTCAGCAAATGTGTTCTTTCAGCTTTCTTCTACTCATTTAAACTTGTTCTATATTTTCAGCTACTTTATTTTAGAGTTTTTTAGCTAATTTCAGCTGCTTTCAGATAAATTCAAGTTTTTCGTGGTAATTTTTTGCTACTTTCAACCTGCCGGTAATGATCTTCTTTCTGCTTATAAATTGTTATGCTCCTTTTAGCTTTTTTCTGATAGTTTCAGCTTTTTCTGATCTTTCAGCTACTATTTAGCTCTTTTTATGCTAATTTTAGCTTGTTCAGCCAACTCCAGATTTTTTAGCTCATTCCAGCTTCGTCCACTTTCTTTTGGTTGTTTAAGCTTCTTTCTGCCTTTTAGCTGATTTCCTAATGTTTTTGTGCTAATTTCTGCTAATTTAAATTCAGCTAACACGGGTTCTTTCTGCTTCCTACAACTAATTTAAGCTTGTTCTATATTTTCAGCTACTTTATTTGTTTTTTTTTTAGCTAATTTCAGCTTTTTAAAATAAATTCAAGTTTTTGCTACTTTCAACCCGTTTGGTTTATTTCTGCTAATTTCAGCTTGTTATGCTCCTTTCTGGAAAAATTTCTGCTATTTCAGCTACTAATTAGCTGTTTTTAATGCTAATTTTAGCTTTTTTAGCTGATGCCACGTGTTTTGCACTCTTTTCTACTTTTTTCAGCTTAATTCAGCAAAAATTTGCTCTTTCTACCACCTTCTGCTAATTTAAGCGTCTTTCATCCTTTTTAGCTACTTTTCAGCTGTTTGTTTTTCCTAATTTCCCTTTTTTTATAATTTCCACTTTTTTGTGCTCATTTCTGATTCTTTCAGCAAACGTGTTCTTTCAGCTTTCTTCTACTCATTTAAACTTGTTCTATATTTTCAGCTACTTTATTTTAGATTTTGTTAGATAATTTCAGCTGTTTTCAGATAAATTCAAGTTTTTCGTGGTAATTTTTTGCTACTTTCAACCTGCCGGTAATTATCTTCTTTCTGCTTATAAATTGTTATGCTCCTTTTAGCTTTTTTTCCTGATAGTTTCAGCTTTTTCTGATCTTTCAGCTACTATTTAGCTCTTTTAATGCTAATTTTAGCTTGTTCAGCTAACTCCAGATTTTTTAGCTCATTCCAGCTTCGTCCACTTTCTTTTGGTTGTTTAAGCTTCTTTCTGCCTTTTAGCTGATTTCCTAATGTTTTTGTGCTAATTTCTGCTAATTTAAATTCAGCTAACACGGGTTATTTCGGCTTCCTACTACTAATTTAAGCTTGTTCTATATTTTCAGCTACTTTATTTTAGTTTTTTTTAGCTAATTTCAGCTTTTTAAAATAAATTCAAGTTTTTGCTACTTTCAACCCATTTGGTTTATTTCGGCTAATTTCAGCTTGTTATGCTCCTTTCAGGCAATTTCAGCAATTTCAGCTACTAATTAGCTGTTTTTATGCTAATTGTAGCTTGTTATGCTCCTTTCAGGCAATTTCAGCTACTAATTAGCTGTTTTTATGCTAATTGTAGCTTGTTCAGCTAACCCCAGTCCCCCCATTTCAGCTCCTTCTGCTTTCTTTTGGTAGTTAAGCTTCTTTTAGCCTTTTTTAGCTTATTTCCTTTTTTTCTTCTAATTTCTGCTTATTTAGGCTTGTTCTTCCATTTCAGTATGTTTTTAGCTCATATCAGCATGTTTTTAGCTCATGTCAGCATGTTTTTAGCTCATTTCAGCATGTTTTTAGCTCATATCAGCCTGTTTTTAGCTAATGTCAGCATGTTTTTAGCTCATGTCAGCATGTTTTTAGCTTATGTCAGCATGTTTTTAGCTCATATCAGCCTGTTTTTAGCTCATGTCAGCATGTTTTTAGCTAATGTCAGCATGTTTTTAGCTCATTTCAGCATGTTTTTAGCTCATATCAGCCTGTTTTTAGCTCATGTCAGCATGTTTTTAGCTCATGTCAGCATGTTTTTAGCTCATATCAGCATGTTTTTAGCTCATGTCAGCATGTTTTTAGCTCATATCAGCATGTTTTAGCTCATGTCAGCAGGTTTTTAGCTCATATCAGCATGTTTTTAGCTCATGTCAGCTGTTTTTAGCTCATGTCAGCTGTTTTTAGCTCATGTCAGCTGTTTTTCAGCCAGTTCTTCTGCACTGAGCTGCATGTTGTGTGAAAGCTCAGAGTGAACGGGTCTGCTCGCCTCTTGGTACCGCGCGCCCCCCAGGCAGCTCTATGTCCTGGGTGTACCTCCTGGTGACGGCCTGGACGGGCGAGTGGAGGCGCAGGCTCTCTCTGATGCACATGGAGGTGAAGGGGAGGCGGGACAGGTCCTCCCTTTGAAGACAAATTAAACTACACATCATCATGTGTCTGTGTGTGTGTGCGTGTGCGTGTGTGCGTGTGTGCGTGCGCGTGTGTGTGCGTGTGTGTGTGCAGTGTGTGTGTGTGTGTGTGTGTGTGTGTGTGTCCTGACCACTCCACTGCACACCCGTCTCGTCCCTGCATCAGCTCCATCACTTCCTGTCTGCAGGCCTCCTGATGCTGTGGGTGTCGAGCCAAGTTGTAGAGCGTCCAGCAGAGGGCGCTGGCCGTTGTGTCGTGACCTGCAACCAACCAAACTTTAGCTACTTTAGCTACCACCGTGAAAATCTAAACCGTTGTTTTTCTTTCGGCTGCTCCTTCTTCGGGCGTCGTCACCGTGAACTAACTCTCATGAAGACTTGATGGTTGTTTTCATCCTGACACGACGGCAGACACTGAGCTACCACAGCGCTCTGAGTGGAGCAGAGGGCTCCGGCTGAGAGAACCAGGGAAGCACATGGTGGGGGTGAAGGGCCTTGCTCAAGGGCCCAGAGCGGGGCAAATGAGGGTGGAGCCAGGCTTCACCTTTCAACCGCATTTTCATGTTGTTTGGTCCAGGGAGTTGAACCGGCAACCTTCCGATCACAAGCCCACCTTCTCTAACCGCTGCACCACCGCTCCCCTACATGTGACCCAAAATGAGACCACAAAGACTCAATTGATAATCAAAAGCTTTCCAACACGTCTCTGTGCTGCAGTGTCAGGAAATCCCTTCATATAATGTTTGGTGTCGTTGAGAAGCGCAGGGATTTTCCTTTTAAATACAGGGATGGGATTCCCAATGACCCCCACCCCCATCCCGACAAATAAAAATCCAGTTTTCAAGCCAGCGCTATCATCCACAAAACACTGTTGTTGCCAGAAGAAAAATTCCAACAAACTCCAACAAACTCCCAACAAATTCCAACAAACTCCAACAAATTCCAACAAACTCCCAACAAATTCCAACAAACTCCAACAAATTCCAACAAACTCCCAACAAATTCCAACAAACTCCATTAACAATTTCCAACAAACTCCCAACAAATTCCAAATAACTCCATTAACAATTTCCAACAAATTCCAACAAACTCCAACAAACTCCAGCAAATTCCAACAAACTCCAACAAACTCCATTAACAATTTCCAACAAACTCCAACAAACTCCAACAAATTCCAACAAACTCCAACAAACTCCATTAACGATTTCCAACAAATTCCAACAAACTCCAACAAATTCCAACAAACTCCAACAAACTCCAACAAACTCCAACAAATTCCAACAAATTCCAACAAACTCCAACAAATTCCAACAAACTCCAACAAACTCCAACAAATTCCAACAAACTCCAACAAACTCCAACAAATTACAACAAATTGCAACAAACTCCAACAAATTCCATCAAACTCCAACAAATTGCAACAAATTCCAACAAATTCCAACAAACTCCAACAAATTCCAACAAACACCAACAAATTCCAACAAACTCCAACAAACTCCAACAAATTCCAACAAACTCCAACAAACTCCAACAAACTCCAACAAATTCCAACAAATTCCAACAAACTCCAACAAACTCCAACAAATTCAAACAAATTCAAACAAACTCCACCAAATTCCAACAAACTCCAACAAACTCCAAAAAAATTCCACGAACTCCAACAAACTCCAAGAAACTCCAACAAATTCCAACAAATTCCAACAAACTCCAACAAATTCCAACAAACACCAGCAAACTCCAACAAACTCCATCAAATTCCAACGAACTCCAACAAATTACAACAAACGCCAGCAAACGCCAGCAAACTCCAACAAACTCCAACAAATTCTAACAAACTCCAACAAACTCCAACAAATTCTAACAAACTCCAACAAATTCCAAAAAATTCCAACAAACTCCAACAAATTCCAACAAACTCCAACAAACTTCAACAAACTCCAATAAATTCCAACAAACTCCAACAAATTCCAAGAAATTCCAACAAACTCCAACAAATTCTAACAAACTCCAACAAATTCCAACAAACCAACAAACTCCAACAAATTCCCACAAACTCCAACAAATTCCAACAAACTCCAACAAATTCCAACAAACTCAAACAAACTCAAACAAACTCCAACAAACGCCAGCAAACTCCAACAAATTCCAACGAACTCCAACAAATTCCAACAGATTCCAAAAAACTCCAACAAACTCCAACAAATTCCAACAAACTCCAACAAGCTCCAACAAACTCCGGATCGTCTGGAGTTTGTCGAGGAGAAGAATTTGAAACAAGAACTCAGTTTTGGAAAACTCTTCATTGTGACTTACTCGTCAGCAAAAGTTACTTTTATATGAAACAGATTTTCAAAATATCGCTAAACACGACTCTGTTGGCTGTTTTATTTTGAAAATACTTGTAGTTGGTGAGATGCTTCACACACTTTTGGTTTCAGTCGTCTCTTGTCTAAATTACGAGGCTTTTAATTTCTTACCTGCGAACATGAAGGTGTTGGCCTCAGCCTGGACTTCCTCGTCTGTTAGACTTTGTTCATCATCGTCCTGCAACACACATAAAAGAAATTAACAGTGAACGAGACAACATGCGTTTCCTGTGGGAATTCTTATCGCAGGAGACCTCGATGAAAAACAGCTGAAATGAGCTAAAACATGCTGAAATAGAACAAGCCTAAATTAGCAGAAGAAAGCAGAAACAACATGTATTTGTTGAAATAGGTTTGAATAAGCTCAGAAAATAGTAAATTAGCTAAACAAACAGCTGAAAACGCACAAAGAAGCTTAAATTAAGAAATGGATATGGAAAGAGCTCAAATTAGCTAAACAATGTGGAATTAGGCTGAAAAGGCTAAAATTAACAAAAAATGCTAAATAGTAGCTGAAATAGCAGAAAAAGCTGAAACTAGCAGAATAAAGCTGAAAGAAGCATAAAGGAAAGTATAGCAGAAATTAAAAAAGGCTTTTGCAGCTGTTGCAGAAAACGTTTCGACTTCTGGACAGAAGTCTTTTTCAATTGAAAAAGACTTCTGTCCAGAAGTCGAAACGTTTTCTGCAACAAATAAAGTCCAGTTGTTTCTGTATTGAACGCCTTTTTTGATTTCATCATGTCCTGGACGACTGAGAATCTTCACCAGCATATAGCAGAAATTGAAAAAAAAACTTTAATTGATCTGAAAACGGCTGAAAGTGGTTAAAAAGGCTAAAAATGTAGCTGAAAAGGCTTAAATTAACAGAAGAAAGCAGAAATAACACATGTATGCCAAATTAAGCTCAAAGAAACACAAATGAGTATAAAAAGTGGGAATTATCTGGAAAAAGCTGAAATGAGAACAACAAACAGCTGAAGGGTAGCTAAAAAACAAAAAGAAGCCTAAATTACCAGATGGAAGTGGAGAGAGCAATTTTGCTGAATTAGACTGAAAAATGTTGAAATGAGTGCAAGAAATGTGGAATTAGCTGAAAAAGCTAAAATTAGCAACAAACAAAAAACCCTAGTTAAATAGTAGCTGAAATAGTAGAAAAAAATGAAACTTGCATAAATAAGATGAAATTAGCAGAAAGAAGTTAGATGAAACAAAAATATAATAGTTCACATAAAGAAGCTGAAAGGAGAAGAAACAGCTGGAAAAACAGCTAAAAGAAGCTGAAATGAGCAACAACAACAAAAAGACTGAAAATGTATGAAGCTTAAAAACTACCAGAAGGATGTGGAAAGAGCTCAATTTAACAAAAAAAAGTGGAATTACCTGAAAAAGCTAAAAGTAGTATAAAACAGCTACAGTATATAGTAGCTGAAATAGCAGAAAAAGCTGAAACTAGCAGAACAATGCTGAAAGAACCATGAAGCATGAAGAAGGTCTGAAAGTAGCAGAAATCACCAAGAAAAACTTGAATTGATCTGAAAACAGCTGAAAGTATAAAGGATAAAAAATGTAGCTGAAAAGGCTTAAATTAACAGAAGAAAGCAGAACATGTATAACAAATTAAGCTGAAAGAAACCCAAATGAGCACAAAAAGTGGAAATTATTGGGAAAAAGCTGAAATGAGAGGAAAAAAAACAGCTGAAGGCTAGCTAAAAAACAAAAGGAAGCCTAAATTACCAGACGGAAGTGGAGAGAGCACATTTTTGCTGAAATAGACTGAAAAATATTGAAATGAGTGCAAGAAACATGGAATTAGCTGAAAAAGCTGAAATTAGCAAAAAACAGCTAAATAGTAGTAGAAAAACTGAAACTTGCATAAATAAGATGAAATTAGCAGAAAGAAGTTAGAAGAAACAAAAATATAATAGTTAACATAAAGAAGCTGAAAGGAGCATAACAGCTGGAAAAAAAAACGCTAAAAGAAGCTGAAATGAGCAAAAAAAAGACTGAAAATGTAAAAAGAAACTTAAAAACTACCTGAACGATGTGGAAAGAGCTCAAATTACCAAAAAAAGTGGAATTACCTGAAAAAGCTAAAATTAGTATAAAACAGCTAAATAGTAGCTGAAATAAGCTGAAACTTGCATACATAAGCTGAAAGGAGCACAACAAGCTGAAATTAGCAGAAAGAAGTTAGAAGAACAAAAATGTAGTTGTCGGAAAAAAGCTGAAAGGAGCAGAAACAGCTGAGATAACAGCTAAAAGAAGCTGAAATTAGCACAAAAATGGCTGAAAATATATACAGAAGCTACCAGAAGGATGTGGAAAGAGCTCAAATTAACAAAAATAAATAAAAATAGTGGAATTACCTGAAAAAGCTAAAATTAGCATAAAACAAGCTAGTAGCTGAAATAGTAGAAAAGCTGAAACTTGCATATATAAGCTGAAAGGAGCACAACAAGCTGAAATTAGAAGAAGGAAGTTAGAAGAACAAAAATGTAGTTGGCAGAAAGAAGCTGAAAGGAGCAGAAACAGCTGAAAAAACAGCTAAAAGAAGCTGAAATTAGCAAAAGAAAGGCTGAAAATATATAAAGAAGCTTAAAAACTACCAGAAGATGTGGAAAGAGCTCAAATTAACAAAAAATGTGGAATTACCTGAAAAAGCTAAAATTAGTATAAAACAGCTAAAAGAAGAACAAAAATGTAGTTAGCAGAAAGAAGCTGAAAGGAGCAGAAACAGCTGAAAAAACAGCTGAAAGAAGCTGAAGCAGAACCAAATGTGAAAGGAGCAGTAAAAGGTTGTAAACAGATCTAAAGATTTGAAGGATGGAAAATGAGCTCAGTTCATTTTCTGTGAGAACAAAGTGTCAGAAAAGGCTAAATATTTCAAACAGCTGAAGTTGCACCAACACCCAAAGTCATAAAAAGCGCAACCAGAAACTTTAGCTTCTTCCAAGCGTCTTGAATTGACAGCGTTTGGTTCGGCTCTACCTTGGACATCAGGATGATGTCGACGAAGTCTTTCTTCTTCTGCGGCGCCGTCGTCACGTCCGCCTCTGCCTCCGCCTCCTGCCGCCGGCCGACGAGCGCTCGGTGCTTCTGAACCACGTCCCGGGTGAACCTGCAGATTCGGGTCAATTCACAAAACAACAGCCGAAGCCGACACAGTCTTTGTGCTTAAAGAATCTGAGCAAGTACCGGTGGACGACGCTCAGGGCCCGCTTGAAGCGTGTCCCCTGCGCAGTCCTCCAGTAGATCCAGTCCCAGTGGTGCAGGATCCTGAAGCGCCGGTCGACCACCAGGTCGCCGAGCTCCACGATGGCCGCCACGTACTCGTTGGCCGATCTGCAGGGAAGAGCTTCTTTAGATCGACGCGACCGCACGTGCAGGAGCCGAACGTTTCGGCGGGGTTCTCACTCCTGACAGTTGCTGTCGTAGCTGAAGGCNTTGCACAAAACAGCTAAATAATAGTTGAAATAGCAGAAACAGATGAAACTTGCAGAAATAAGCTGAAAGGGTCATAACAAGCAGAAATTAGCAGATAGAAGTTCAATGTACAAATATGTTGTAGCAGAGAGAAGCTGAGTGGAGCACAAAACAGCTGAAGAAACAGCTTTAATTAGCTGATTTTTTTTTAAATTTGCACAAGGAAGCTAAAAGAAGCTGAAGTAGAACAAAATGTGAAAGGAGCAGTAAATGGTTAAACACATCTAAAGAGTTGAAGGATGAGTCAATTCATTTCCTATGAGGAAAAAAGTGTCAGAAAAGGCTAAATATTTCAAACAGCTAAAGGTGCACCAAAAGTCATAGCAGGATTGTCCTGAAAGAGCTGAACTTTTGGATATGATTTGTTGAAAGAGCTGATAATTGTGAAACAAGAAAGAAGCAGAAAAACGTGCAGAAGAAAAAGAGTGAATGCTGCACAAACGTTCACAGAATAAAACCGAACGTTTCCTCCGTGGACGCAGCTGGTGGGAGACACGTGCTCGTTCGCACGTCGTCCCTCCCTCCGCTGTTTCCTTGTGAATTAAAGGGAAGTGTTTTAACTCGCTAACCACAAAATGTGATTTCATTTCTCTTTGTGCAAACTATTGTTGGACCAAGTTTAAAAAAAAGAAAAAAGAAAAACAGAAACTGAACACAAAACTGTAGAACTTCCGTAACATTTGAATAAAAATAAGTTCAAGTGAAAATGTTCAGAATTTAAGTCAGGTTGAATAAATATATTTCTATTTTCTATTTATTTAAATTTACTCATTTCAGATAAAAAAAAACACAAGAAAACTATTTGCAACATCACGTAAATAAAAACAAAGCAATACATGAAATGAAAGGAAGCAGAAGAAGAAAAAATCTTATTATATCTGCCCCTTCTTTAACAAAATTAATTCAAACAATTATTTTAAACAACAATAATCCACAAAAAACATAGCACAATAAATAACTCATCACACTTTACCATATATAGTTATTTGGATATAAACCAATTTATATATATATTTTTTTTTTTTCCAGAAATTTAGTTTTAATCATTTTCTGATACAATCTGATACGAATTAAATAAAATCATGGCATTTTAAACAAAGATGGTCTCTTGGTGTGTTGTGGGGATGACTGTCAGCTACTACCACACCAAGTTTCAGCTCAGCACCTGTAAAACCCGCTGAGATCGTGTTGGCGAAGTTCAAATAACTGTGGCGGCCATCTTGAATCAGGTGTAAGCGGCCGTTTATAACATTTGATATGCACTAATGATTGATTTAGACAGATGGTCCTCCATTTTACATGTGTAAAGCCAGTTTCTGGGAACTCCACAGCACACTGAAACACGTCAGTAAGGTGCTATTTATACGACAGATCCTGTTGGCAGGCCTCAGACTGATGAAGTCTTTTGGATGAAAGACGAAAAGTTTCTTCCAAAAAGAAACGGTCCGGGTGACCTGATTTAACTTGTAACGTTAATCAGTTAACGATGAACATCTTGAGATTTCAATACAATTTGTCTTGTGGTTCATGAGTTATTTTACTAACAGAGGCAGTGGTGGGATGTAACTAAGTACAAATACTTTGTTACTGTACTTAAGTACATTTTTCATGTATCTGTACTAAGCAGAATTAAATGTGGGTACTTTTACTGTTACTCCACTACATTTTACAAGAAGTATCTGTACTTTCTACTACACTACATTTCTATTACGTGTTGAGTTACAAGTTACATTTACGTTGCAGCTTTTTGATTTGTCGTTAGTTTGAAAGTAACTGATGTTGAGAGGGGAGTTGGTCCATTGAATCACTGCAAAGTGGACAGGTAACATTACACCTGCCTTCAAGAAGAGCTGGACCAATGATGTATATTCTTGTATAAACGTCATTGAGCTGGGAGCACCCACAGCACCATTAACACACCCAAACTGGATTCTACCACAGAGATTCAGCCAGAAGATACACAACCCCCATGGCCTTATTGAAAGACTATTGAAAGACTATTGAAAGACGATTGAAATATTATTGAAAGACTATTGAAAGACTATTGAAAGACTATTGAAAGACTATTGAAAGATTATTGAAATATTATTGAAAGACTATTGAAATATGATTGAAAGACTATTGAAATATTATTGAAAGACTATTGAAATATTATTGAAAGACTATTGAAATATGATTGAAAGACTATTGAAAGACGATTGAAATATTATGGAAAGACTATTGAAATATTAGCCTGATCCACCAGCCTGATCAAGAAAGGTCATCAGAGACTCTACTTCCTCAGACGGCTGAGACGAGCCGGTCTGAGAAGCTCAGTCCTCACCTCGTTCTACAGGTGTGCAGTGGAGAGCGTCCTGTGCTCCAGCATCAACGTGTGGCATGGAGGCTGCACAGTTGCAGAGAGGAAAGCTCTACAAAGAGTGGTGAAGGCTGCACAGAAGTCTGTGGGAGTCAGTCTCCCCACCATCACAGACATTTACACCTCCAGATGCAGAAAAAGAGCCACCTGCATCATGAAAGACCTCACTCACCCAGCACACTCACTCTTTGCACCACTCCCCTCGGGACGGAGGTTGAGGAGCATCAAATGTAGAACCACTAGACTGAGGAACAGCTTCTACCCTGAGGCTGTCAGACTCATGAATAAATAAATAATAAGAATAAACACTGCAAAATGTCACATCATACTGATACTGATCTGTTTCTTGTTGCTGCGTTCATCTGTGACCATCTGCTCATGTTCGTGCTGCTGTTTATAATGATGTTTTTCTACTACATTAGGGCTTAGTGTATTACTAGCTGATGTCTCTCTTAGTTAATCCTAGATGTTATTATTGTTTTTCTCTTGCATTTGTTGTTGGATGTAACTGGGACCCTGTGTACATAATCTCGTTTTCAACACATGTACTACATGCGGTGCAAATGACAATAAATTCTCTCTGACTCTGACTCTGATATTATTGAAAGACTATTGAAATATTATTGAAAGACTATTGAAATATTATTGAAAGACTATTGAAATATTATTGAAAGACTATTGAAATATTATTGAAAGACTATTGAAATATTATTGAAAGACTATTGAAATATTATTGAAAGACTATTGAAATATTATTGAAAGACTATTGAAATATTATTGAAAGACTATTGAAATATTATTGAAAGACTATTGAAATATTATTGAAAGACTATTGAAATATTATTGAAAGACTATTGAAATATTATTGAAAGACTATTGAAATATTATTGAAAGACTATTGAAATATTATTGAAAGACTATTGAAATATTATTGAAAGACTATTGAAATATTATTGAAAGACTATTGAAATATTATTGAAAGACTATTGAAATATTATTGAAAGACTATTGAAATATTATTGAAAGACTATTGAAATATTATTGAAAGACTATTGAAATATTATTGAAAGACTATTGAAATATTATTGAAAGACTATTGAAATATTATTGAAAGACTATTGAAATATTATTGAAAGACTATTGAAATATTATTGAAAGACTATTGAAATATTATTGAAAGACTATTGAAATATTATTGAAAGACTATTGAAATATTATTGAAAGACTATTGAAATATTATTGAAAGACTATTGAAATATTATTGAAAGACTATTGAAATATTATTGAAAGACTATTGAAATATTATTGAAAGACTATTGAAATATTATTGAAAGACTATTGAAATATTATTGAAAGACTATTGAAATATTATTGAAAGACTATTGAAATATTATTGAAAGACTATTGAAATATTATTGAAAGACTATTGAAATATTATTGAAAGACTATTGAAATATTATTGAAAGACTATTGAAATATTATTGAAAGACTATTGAAATATTATTGAAAGACTATTGAAATATTATTGAAAGACTATTGAAATATTATTGAAAGACTATTGAAATATTATTGAAAGACTATTGAAATATTATTGAAAGACTATTGAAATATTATTGAAAGACTATTGAAAACTATTGAAATATTATTGAAAGACTATTGAAAAACTATTGAAATATTATTGAAAGACTATTGAAAGACTGTTCTGTACAGCAGGACAGATTCTCTCTCCCTAAAGAACCAGACATGGACTCAAAAACATTGAAAAACAACTTCTTCTGAACTTGAACAATACATTATTGCTGCAATATTAAAATGTGTCAGTTCATGGATGTTAGGAGACAAGAGATGGCTTGACACTCGGGTCTACGTTTCAAAAATGGTGTCAGGAAGTTAAAATGTTGTTCACTATTGACCCATTACCAGGTTGACTAGACAGTATTTTAACTAGAGTTGATGACAAACTGCAGTTGAAATGATCAGATGTTCCTTTGTTAAATCTAATGCTCCTTTTTTCAGACAGACAACTTTTACTTTAATGTTTTTACTGCAGTTAAAATGACACATTGGTTTTACTTTGTGTTAAATAAAAACTTTCAAAGGTAAAATCATTCTCATTTTGCTTAATGACATTTAACTCTGCACGTCATCCCTGAAATTCTGCTGCACAGAATCACAAGTCCAAGTGTGAACTGTGTCACAGAGTAAACACAATACAAACATGTATTATCTGCAGCATTGTTCATTAAAAATGGCTCAACACTATTAATGTATTACAGAAAATATACATACACTATGCACACTTAATGATATTGTAGACCAATTACATTAGTTAATACATTCAGCAAGTAATTTTACTTTAATACTTTAAGTATTTTTAAAAGCAAGTACTTATTTACTTTTACTTAAGTAAAAACATTAATATGGTACTTCTACTTTTACTAGAGTACATTTTTGTCTGTTTATTTGTACTTTTACTTAAGTACAGTGTTTGAGTACTTTCTCCACCACTGGTTTGTTCTCGACTCACCCAGCCACGGACGCAGGTGGCCGTAGACGAGCTCGTCCTTCACGGTGACGTTTCCTTGTAGAAGCGAGGCGGCGTCCGTGTGTTGGAAGGAAAGAAGACGAGTCGTTACATTTCAAAACAAGAGTTTGATTAGTGCACGTGTCGTCCTACCAGGTGCCGTCAGCAGAGGCTTGACGTAGTCGGGGTGGAAGACTCGGACCAGGTGGTAGAACGGCCCGAGGAACCAGCAGCAGGAGTGCTTGTAGGTCTGCACCAGGTCGTCCACCTGCCGGAGACCTTCCTCCGTGCTCTGCATCTGAGAGAACCATACCATACCATTTTATTTATAAAGCACTTTCAACAGGAACAAGTCCACACCAAAGGAACGACACGTTTGTTGCGTGGCTGCAAGGTAAACTGCGTCACCGTGCACGTTAGACCTGTACCTGACCCAGGTGTCCCAACAGCCACGAGCGGGTCCGGGGCTTGCTGAAGCAGGACAACCTGCGCGAGTACCAGACGTGACGCGCCAGCAGCCTAACGGTCCAGGCGGCGGCGACGGCCACCAGGCCCGTCCCGAGCCCCTGCAGGACCAGACGGAGGCCGGTCCAACTGAAGGCCTGCCAGAGGACGCTGCGGAGGAGAGACATCCTGAGGGACGGAGACACGGAACGTGCAGAAGTCCAGTTGTGTTCAGACGGAACGGTGAGGTGTTGAAATGTGAAGAAACAACCGTTCCACACAACGTTATTTCAACACTCTCAACCCCTGGAGCTTTACGACACCTCAACCACTTCCACATTTTTTACTTCATATAGTTTTTTTTTTATTGTTAAAGACTCAACAAAGAGAAAAAACTGACATCAACAACAACATTAATAAAATAAAAATAAAAATCTGACTGTGAGATAGAGAAGAGTTCAAGATAATGTAATGTAATTTATCAATTTCACATTAACATGTATTTGTTGAATTAGGTTTAAATAAGCTGAAATGAGCACAGAAAATAGTAAATTAGCAAAACAAATAGCTAAAAGATAGCTGAAAAATGCATAAAGAAGCTTAAACTAAGAAATGGATATGGAAAGAGCTCAAATTAGCTAAACAATGTGGAATTTGGCTGAAAAGGCTAAAATTAACAGAAAAAGGCTAAAGAGTAGCTGAAATAGTAGAAAAATGGAATCTTGCATAAATAAGCTGAAATTAGCAGAAAGAAGTTAGAAGAAACAAAAATATTGTAGTTAGCATAAAGAAACTGAAAGGAGCAGAAACAGCTGAAAAAACAGCTAAAATAAGCTGAAATGAGCAAAAAATAGCTGAGAAACAGCTGAAAATTTACAAAAAAGCTTACAAACTATCAAAAGGATGAGGAAAGAGCTCAAATTAACAAAAAAAAGTGGAATTAGGCTGAAAAGGCTAAAATTAGCCTAAAACAGCTATAGTAGCTGAAATAGCAGAAAATAATGAAATTAGCAGAAATGCTGAAAAAACCATGAAGCATGAAGAAGGTAATTAGTCTGAAAGTAGCAGAAATCACCAAGAAAAACTTGAATTGATCTGAAAACAGCTGAAAGTAGTTAAAAGGCTAAAAATGTAGCTAAAAAGGCTTAAATTAACAAAAAAGGCTAAAGAGTAGCTGAAATAGTAGAAAAAACTGAAACTTGCATAAATACGCTGAAATTAGCAGAAAGAAGTTAGAAGAAACAAAAACATTGTAATTAGCATAAAGAAGCTGAAAGGAGCAGAAACAGATGAAAAAACTGCTAAAATAAGCTGAAATGAGCAAAAAAAGAGCTGAGAAATAGCTGAAAATGTACTAAGAAGGATGAGGAAAGAGCTCAAATTAACAAAAAAAAAACGTGGAATTAGGCTGAAAATGTTAAAATTAGCATAAAACAGCTAAATAGTAGCTGATTTCACATTAAATTTTGTTAAAATATAGGTTTAAATTCAATATAATTAATATCCTAAAAGTTCTTGTTTATCCTGAAGTTTGTTTTTGTTCATAAACTCTGTTTTGTTTAATGTGTAGTTCAAGTTTTCAGGTTCAAAAGTCAATCATGAAATAAAGATCTCAAACGATTCAAGTAATAAATAAATAAAAGAATGAATACGAAGTCAGAGTGAAGATATTTTAGAGCTAATGTCCTCATGAATTGCCAAAATGATAAAAATTAATAATAATTCCTTATAATTAACGAATTGAATTATCGTGTTTTGCAGCGGGTCGTTGAGAACTGAAGTGTCTAGTTTACGAGCCGTTCCTGAAGGCCACACTGATTGTTGCACCTGTTGAGGCGGAAGTCGCGTCTGACGTCACTGAAATCTTTTTTCTAATTTATCTTATTTTTGTTGTTTAGCCTGATAGAAACGGCTGAAAACACGCAGTGGATATAGTTTCATGCATAATGTTCACTCCCATGAGATTCTGGTAAGTTTTATTTATTCATTTATTTAATTTAGTGTCGAATAAATGTCAATTAGTTGTTGTGTTTGTAGCTGATTAGCCTGTTAGCACTAGCTTCATGAAGCGGTTTTTAATGTATTTTAATATTTTTAATAATGAAATTGTGACAGTGGATGCAGTAAAACAGTCATAATTCCTATCTAAAAATATTTTATTTTTATGTTTGAAGCTCAACATTAAGCTAAATATATTAATTTATACTTCAGCCATGTTTTATTTTTTTATTTTTTTTATAAAAGTTACACTTTTAGAGAACTTAAAAAAAAATATATTGTCTTATTTGTTTACCTCTTGACATTTGAGCTGAGAACCATCAAAATTATTTATTTTGAACTAAAACATGTTTTTATGTGTTTTCTTCTAATCAGTTTAACATTTTATTTATATATTTTTTGTCATAGTTGCTTCATTTGAAACTTCTTGGATTTATTTAACTTGTTTCACAGTTTGCTGCCCAGTTCTGCAGATGCATATCTTTGAATGTATTCTTTAAAACATCCATAATTTTAAGAATTGCTTCAGGCAGAAACACTCAAAAGTATTAAATTTAAAATAAATGAGTTTATTTCACATCTGAGATCTGGTCCCAAGCCTCAACATTAATCTGTTTATTTCTTAATTTTTAGTTTATTTTACAGTGATATTTAGTATATTGTCTTAAAAAACTCAACTTTGTTTTGCAATGTGAGTTGTTGAAGTTTTCTTTTTATCGGCACAACTTTTTATTTGACGTTCGTTTGGCCTGAACTGTTGAACAGAACCATGGAAAGTGTAGTTGGTGTAAAGAATTTTTATATATTATATGTTAAAAAAACAAATTAGATTAAAAGTCATTTTATTGGATGCAGCTGAAAAGGACCGATAAAACCAGTTAAGTTAAAATTACCATATTTTCCGGTGTATAGGTCGCACCTTTTTATGTTTTTTTTTCAAGGCCTGCGACCTATACTCAGGTGCGACCTATATATGGCTTGTTATCACTTTCGGTGAAACAAATTTTAAATCCAGCTCATTTCACAATTACGTTCATTTATTAAGGAAAAGTTCAGCTCAGACACATATTTGCTATAATTTTTATCAAACAAATAATTGTTTTTAAGTGTTAATCTTCTTAAAAGCCTTGCTGTGCGCTCCTGTGGCAGACATTTGCAGCAGAGCTAAACGTAGGTGCGACCTATACACCGGTGCGACCTATACACCAGAAAATACGGTAGTTGAGAAAGACGTCTGTGTTGGAGAAATTAAAATACACGTTTCTCCCATTGAGCCGATCAAATAATCAAAAAACATTTTGGGTCAATGAGATTCTTCACATGGACATCCTGGACAGGTCTCCAGTCCATCACTGGGACAGCTAGGGACAATGTAGTTACCAGTCAGACTATCATGCATGTTTTTGGTCTGTGGGAGGAAACCGAAGTCTATGGAGAAAACTCGCGTAGCACAGAGAGAACATGCTAACTCCACCCAGAAAGGCCCCTGGCTTGGGATTTGAACCAGCGACCTTCCTACTTTCTTGTAAAGGATCCTGTGCATCAGATGTGGTTACTCACCTGTCCCAGTGATGGGGGATTGTACCATACCTACAGTTTGTGAACGTCAGGACGGCTGTTAACTTTTTTTACAATGCGTTTGATCAGTGTTAATAATTTGCAATGCATTGTGGTCCAGATATGTTCATGCCTGCTTCTGGTCCATTGACCTTCTGATGCTGGCAACTCTTTCACTGTCCAATAGAACTAATGACGGATCCTTCTGAAGGTCAGCAGAAGGCGGTGGACAGAACGTGAGAGTTAAAGTTGAACACTGAATATTAGGGGTGTAACGATACACAAAACTCTCGAGACGAGACAAATTACAGAGTTCGCGAGAACGAGACGAGATTTTAATGTTAGTTCAAGAAAACTTCAAAGATCGGTTTTATGCCGCAAAAAGGCTTTTATTCTGTTTTAACATGTATTACAAACCCAACTGATGTCTTCATTTTACTGATTGAATCTCCTTAGACCTTAGAACGTTCAACTTTGTTTAAAAAAATAGATATTCACGCAGGACTTTCCAAAAATTGAACATAAATATCCGCATCAGCGCTGAATCTGCAGCCGTCACTCACCAGTGTTGCCAGATTGGGCGGTTCACCGCGATTTTCCTTCTGACTTTTGCGGGTAAAGAGTGCTTTGGGTGGGTGGGACTCTATCTGGCAACACCGGTCACACCGGTGTTTACACAAGTGTGTCTTTACATCCGGGGCAGCGTCGGCAGCGCCGGGACCCTCCATCAATGTAGAGGCGTCTGCGGCACCGGGACCCTCCATCAATGTAGAGGCGTCTGCGGCACCGGGACCCTCCATCAGTAGTTGGGGCGTCTTCTATAGCAACTTCATCCGGCGAAGCCATGCTGTCCGTGACGCTGACTTGTTAGGGGCTGCTAGTATTAGGGACTCGCGAGACAACGTTACCTCTCAATGAGAGATATCGCGGGAGTTTAATATCGCGAGATCTCGTACAACGACATCTCGTTACACCCCTACTGAATACAGGAAGTAGCTCTGAACGTGTTCAGGGCGCGGCGCCTGATTTTACACGGTAAAAACGCTAACTGTAAAAAGGTCATATAATGAGTTATTCCCCAATAAGATTCTAGAAACATTCAGTTGAACTTGTGTTAAATGGGAAAGAGCGTTTTCTCCATCTTTCTTTTTGCGTCCATATTTCAGGTTTTTAACCTGAGTGCGATGGCAGAAGGCCAAGATGGCCGCACCAACCCAAGAGAAGTCGAACCTTCTGGTTCGCCTCAGTTGTCCCCCCGTTGCAGCCCCACCCAAACATGGCTGCCAGCCGTCTCTCCCCATCGGCCTCCTTGGAGCGGTCGTCCATACGAGCAGGACGACTCGGAGACGCCATCGAACGAGTCGCCGTCTTCTGGTCTTTACGAGGAGCTCTTCTGCAGCAGCCGCTTGTCCCTCCCTCTGGCCGGGGCTTTGATGGCGTCCTCCGGGCCGCGAGCGGACGTGGTGATGGAGGGCTACCTGGGGAAAATGGAGCAGAACCACAGGAGATATTTTGTTCTGAGAGCGGGAAGTCACACCGGGCCGAGCCGGCTGGAGTGGTTCAAGAGTCGGGAGAAGTTCACCGCGATGGAGAAGTCTGCTGGGAGAGCTCCTCTGTTGGGCTCCAACAATCAAGGGTTGGTAGACGTCACTAATGAACGAGTTTTTAAAAATCGTAAACTTTAACGATGTCCTTTCAGCTGAATGTGGCACATCTTACACCGATCGGCTATGAAGTGGTTTGGTTGAGCAGTTAGACTAAAATAAGTGCTTTTCTTTTGATAAGTAAGTAAGTAAGTAAGTAAGTAAACTTTATTTATATAGCACCTTTCACAGATATAAAATCACAAAGTGCTTTACAAAAGAAATACACATAATAAAATCATACTAAAATCATACTAAAATCATACACTCTTAAAACATGCTATACAAAAAGGTTACACATGATAAACTCTAAAATCGATAAGTACAATTAACCATAAGCCTGTTTAAAAAGATAAGTCTTAAGACTTCTCTTAAATGCATCAGTCGACTCGGAGCCGCGCATTGTTAGAGGGAGAGCGTTCCAGAGCCTCGGTGCCACCACCTGAAATGCTCTATCACCACGGGTTTTAAAATGGGTTCTAGGGACCGACAGCAGTAGCTGATTAGAAGACCTCAGAGTTCTAGACTGACAGAGTGGCTTCAAAAGATTGAAAACATATTTGGGAGTCTCACCATGGAGTGCTTTAAAAGTTAAAACCAAAATTTTAAAATGAACCCTAAAATAAATCGGAAGCCAGTGGAGAGAGTACAGAACAGGAGTAATATGATCCGTTCTGCGGGTTCCAGTCAAAAGTCTGGCTGCAGCGTTCTGAACAGACTGAAGAGAAGCCATGGTGGATTTACTTATCCCTACTAAAAGGCCGTTACAATAATCCAACCGAGAAGAAATAAAAGCATGGACAACCATTTCTAATTCTGTCTTAGATAAAATAGCTCGCAACTTTGAAATGTTCCTTAAATGATAAAAACAGTTGCGAACTAACAGTTTACAATGACTGTCCATTGACAGAGAGCTGTCAAAGAGAACACCCAGATATCTAAGGTTGTTTTTGTTCGAAGGATTTAAGAACCCAAGATGCTTCCTTATTTCCAAGATTTTATCATCTGGAGCAACGATAACCCCAAAAATACACTGCACGCGGCTCCGCCCCGCTCCGCTCCGCAGGTCGCAGCTGAGCGAGTCCAATTCCCACTGCCTGCGCTCCGCTCAGGTCCGCCTGGATGCGCCGCTCCGAGACACGTGCGAGATCGCGCGATAAATCAAGTGATAAATAAGTAAGTCAGAACAAAACAATTCATTCGGTGGAAGAAGGAGAACAACTGTAGAGAGACTGCTGCCTTGATCTTCTCTCGTAAATGAGCTACATGGTTTGAGCAACAGGAAGTGATGTTTACATTTCAGAATAAAATACTTTTTTATTTATTTATTTCTTGTATTGCGTTATTAGGCGTAGTCATAGTCATAAATATAATAGTTTAGTCATAGAATAGTCATAAATGATAGTTTGACAGCATTTTTGTACAAATAAATCCGTATAGAGCTAGGATTAGTCCGCCTGTGGTGATTTTATTTTGTAAATACGGAAGTTGTGCTCGTTCCTTTTCCTGTTGGTGCGACGTAATCTTCAAAAGTTGACTCCGGCACAGCTCCGTCATCCGGCAGAAATAGAAAAATTTCTAATTTTGACGGACTGCCGTCCGCTCTCCGCAGCTCACCGCCGCCGTGTGGAGCCAGTGTAAATTCTGTCATTGATTATAATGGGTGCGTATTTGCTGCGGAGGTCGGACCGGAGCGGGGCGGAGCTGCAACGCATGTAGTGTATTTTTGGCGTAAGCGTTTCAGTCTTAGCAGCATTTAACTGCAAGTGGTTGTCATTAAGCCAAATTTTAATGTCAGATAGGCAGTTACTGAGTTCGGTCAATTTGTAAAATTCAGACAATCGAAAGGAACAGTAGATTTGAATATCGTCTGCATAGACATGGTATGAGACGTTACTGTAGCGATCGAAAATAAAACTCAATGGGCGAATGTACAGTAAAAATAAGAGTGGGCCCAAAACTGAACCCTGGGGCACCCCATAGGACAGCTCAGAAACATTTGAGTGAACATTGTTCATAAAAACAGTAAAAGACCTATCAGACAAATAAGACTTAAACCAGTTTAAAACAGTGCCAGAAATACCAAACAGAGCTCTCAATCTGTTGATAAGAACAGTGTGATCCACAGTATCAAAAGCTGAAGACAGATCCAGAGCAACAAACACAGTGTAGTGTCCAGAATCAGCTGCCATCAACACATCACTGGACACTTTTAATAATGCTGTTTCTGTGGAATGCAGTCTACGAAAACCTGATTGGAAATTGTCCATAAGTTCATTTTCCTCCATAAAAAAGTTCAATTGTTGTGCTACAACCTTCTCAAGGATCTTTGACATGAATGGAAGTTTAGAGATAGGTCTGTAGTTTTCAGGCAGAGAGGAATCCAGGTTAGGCTTTTTTAGCAGAGGACAAACTGCGGCAGTCTTAAAGCATTTAGGTACAGCTCCAGAACATAGGGATAAATTTATCAAGCTGACTACACTTGGACCAATACAATTAAAAATATCTTTAAAAAGAGATGTTGGTACTATATCCAGTGGACTCGAAGACAATTTCATTTGTTTCAAAAGATCATTGATATCATTAATGGTTACTGTACTAAAAGAGGACCATGTATTTGAAGTCAAAGGTTGTGGGTCCAGGTGGTTAGCAAGTGACGGAGAGATACTAGCTCTAATATTTGCAACTTTGTCCGTAAAAATTTTTAAAAACTGATTACAATCAGCATGTGTAAAAGCACTTTGAAATGAGCACAATGGAGAAACAATGTTCTTAATAGTGTCAAATAAGATTTTTGAATTTCTTCCTTTTGATTTGATGAGATCAGCAAAATAATTTAACCTTGCATTTTTGATCATCTCATTTAACGAACTAATTAAGTCTTTAAGGTGAAGCCTGTGAACCAACAGATCAGTACGTTTCCATAAACGTTCAGTTTTCCTGCATTCTCTCCTAAATGTCATGATTTCCTTGTTAATCCAAGGAGAGCTTGTACGATGAACAGTGTTCTGCTTTAATGGTGCAACTAAATTCAAAATGTCGTTGCAGTAAATGTTAAAGCCAGAAACTGCTAAGTCCACATCCAAAGAATTACAAACTAAGGTGGAGGGATCAAAATGAGAGATAAAAGTTTCAGCTGTGTGCTCAGTTATGATCCTTCTTTGGATCAAACGACTAGGAGGAGCAGGGTCAGGGCTGAAGGACACATTAAAATATATGCAACTATGATCACTGAATAATATGTCCTTCACACGAACATGATCAATATTGAGGCCAAAAGAAAAAACAAGATCTAAAATATGGCCTTTGCAATGTGTGGGAGAATTGACATGTTGAATAAAGTGGAAAGACTCAGTGATAGAAATGAGGTCAGCAGCTGCCTTACAAGAATCATCATCTACGTGCAAATTAAAATCACCCAAAATTATAATTTTCTCCAGCTTGATGATAGTAGACAGCAGCTCAGTAAATTCAGATAAAAACTCTCCGGCCGCGCCGGGAGGCCTGTACACCAAAATACAATAAAACAATTTAAAAGAGCCAACTTTAATTATCTGAAGTTCAAAAGTAGAAAAGGGTGATGGTTTTACCAGTCTGCAGGGGAAAGTGTCTTTAAACATGGTCGCTAGTCCACCTCCTCTGCGCCCTTCTCTTGGAGTTGCAAGCACCGAACAGTTTCCTGGACAGAGCTCCCGCAGGTGAACAAAATCCAAACTTTGTTGCCATGTTTCAGTTAAAAACATGAAATGGAGTGATTCCTTAGTAAACAGTTCGTTCACAGCAAATGATTTGTTACTGATGGAGCGAACGTTGAGGAGGGCCATGCGCAAACATGAGGGATTATCCACTCTCGCATCCAAATCCAGCGGCACACAGATTAAGTTGCTCTTGTCAGCGAAGCGATTATGGCGAAAAAACCTCCTTTGTTGAACAGGTAGAACTCCATTCATGCAAGGTGAGTCAAATATCGATGATGGGTCATTGCAGGACCCGACAAATTCAGCTCCCCGCGACGTGTCCGACACCCAGTTGGATTGCATAATCCGCAGGCATCGTGATGAAACCCATTCACCAGCCACAGATCTGTGCGATCTTCTTAAACGAGCCTTGACTCCAGCTCTAGATCCCCTCTTTCGTTTCTTGCTTCTGGCGTATTGCAGCACGCACTCAGGTGAGCAGCAAACAAACGGAGGTGGACCACTCCCTCTGGAACTGCTCCAGCTGTTACAACAGCGCAGCGACTCCTTGATCGCCAGCAGCGCATCTCGGTCGTAAACACGAACAGCAAACGTGACACAGTTACTAATAAAAACTAAATAGACTAAAAATAAAAGCAACAGATGGCTAAAACGGATAAATCGGGTAGCACTGGCGAAGCCACACAAAGGCGCCATCTTGCCACACAGGTGCTCAGT
>JBBPBX010045930.1:16436-26797 GCA_038048925.1 Garcialebias charrua | reverse complement strand
GGTGGGAGCATGTATGCGGAAAGTGGGGAGCATGCGTGCGGAAAGTGGGGAGCATGCGTGCGGAAAGTGGGGAGCATGCGTGCAGAAAGTGGGGAGCATGCGTGCGGAAAGTGGGGAGCATGCGTGCGGAAAGTGGGGAGCATGCGTGCAGAAAGTGGGGAGCATGCGTACGGAAAGTGGGGAGCATGAGTGCAGAAAGTGGGGAGCATGCGTGCGGAAAGTGGGGAGCATGCGTGGGGACGGGCTGGGGGGAACATGCGTGCGGACGGGGTGGGGGGAACATGCGTGCAGACGGGGTGAGGGGGACATGCGTGCGGATGGGGGGTAGCAGGTATGGACAGGTAACAGCATACTAAACCATTGGGAACATCCACTTTGATGAGATGTTGCAGTAGAAGAGATGACTCATCATAATTTCTTCCTTCAGGGGTGAATCTTCAGGTGAGATGGTGACTCCTCCTCCTCTCTCCACCCTGCTGAGTCATCTGAGCAGTCATGAGTCAGCACCTCATGTTTCCTGACAGTGGATCAGGTTTGATCTGATCATCACTGATTTGATTTCTTCAGCACACTTTACTCTTCAGTTCCTTGAAACTGATTTCAGATGTTCATTTGGCCTGTATTCCATAGAACACCTGTTTTATTTTAATTAATATCTTTACTTCATAGAACACGTTTCTTTTTAATTAATATCTTTACTTCATAGAACACCTGTTTTATTTTAATTAATATCTTTACTTCATAGAACACGTTTCTTTTTAATTAATATCTTTACTTCATAGAACACCTGTTTTATTTTAATTAATATCTTAACTTCATAGAACACCTGTTTTATTTTAATTAATATCTTTACTTCATAGAACACCTGTTTCATTTTAATTAATATCTTTACTTCATAGAACACGTTTCTTTTTAATTAATATCTTTACTTCATAGAACACCTGTTTTATTTGAATTAATATCTTTACTTCATAGAACGTTTCTTTTTAATTAATATCTTTACTTCATAGAACATGTTTCTTTTTAATTAATATCTTTACTTCATAGAACACGTTTCTTTTTAATTAATATCTTTACTTCATAGAACACCTGTTTTATTTTAATTAATATCTTTACTTCATAGAACACAGGCTGTTTCATTTTAATTAATATCTTTACTTCATAGAACACTTGTTTCTTTTTAATTAATACCTTTACGACGTAGAACACCTGTTTCTTTTTAACTGATACCTTTACTGCATTTAATGGGTTTTATTTCAGAATTTTACCTAATTGTTTATTTGAATATGTTTGTAAATGTGACATTTTTCTTGATTTCTTGTAACACTGCTGTGAGACAAACTGAATGTCATGTCGGCACAATTCTTCTTTTTTTTTTTTCGAACACATCGACACTTTAACTTTTGCACTTTGGATCAGAACCATCCAGTTTTAAAGTTTTAAACCAGAACCTGATGTCAGAATTTACAGATGAAATCTTACTGTTTGATGTTTGAATTTTTACTTGCTCTGAGCGTTGCAAAGAAAAAGCTTTAAAATGTTTTTTTTAGTAAACTGCAAAAACATGTAAGTGGATAGTTCTGTCTGACCCAGCAGGAGTATGGGCCCAGTAGAACTTCTAAAATATTGTATTTATGTAAAAATAAAGGAGTCTGATAGAAACCAGGAGTCTTGCTCCAGTTTTTTAGATGAAGCCAGAGTCCACTTCATGATTTCTGAACATAAGCACCAGGACATTACAAGACTCCAAATCTCTGAAAACTCTGGTCTAGTTCAGGATTCCACTGGGATCTGATGGTTCAGGCTGCACTCTGACGGACCTGGGTCAGAACCTGAGACAATCGGACTCAGTTGAGTCTTTGGTAATCCTGTACATAGGGACTGTAAAAGTGGCTTCACTCGGAGGTCACAGGAACCAGATGCCCTTTAACCTGCAACTGAAGTGACCTCAGATGACTCCAGACTCTGATTAAGATTCTCCTTCTCCATCTGTCATGTCTGGTCTGGATCATCAGCTGACCCTAACTATAGGATTTATCAAAACGCAAAGTCTTAATCCCAGTCTTAAAACTGGACAATGTGTCAGCCTCGCTTCCACAAGAGAGGAGCCTGAGAACTGAAGGATCTTCCTCCATTCTCCTGCTGGAAACTCTAGGAACCACAAGTAAACCTGCAGTCTGAGAGCAAAGGGCTCTGTTAGGGACTCAAAAAGGTTCAATACAAAAACAACTGGACTTTATTTGTAACAGAAGACGTTTCGCTCTTCATCCGAGGAGCTTTCTCAGAGAGTGTGGGGTTCGGGTTATAAAGGCTGAGATACAATACACACATACCTATGTAGATTGACAAATCACACCTCACACCTTAACAGTAGGTGTTTCTTAAGTTCTTTGTTAGTCTAATTCACAGATGAGGCTCCTCTGTTCTCATCAGGTGTGAAAATCGTTTGGGAATCAGTCCTAAAGCGGCATTATACATTTTTGAAGTTGTAGGAGGTGGTGAAGAGACGACACAGGAGACGGGATGTAGTTCTTCACTTTTAATCAACTCCTACTCAACTGGCGGGAAAACCACCCAACACCGCCTTATATACCAACACAACATCCGGTCCTCTGGACCTTTCACAATAAAAGCATCCTGTAACACATTCGGTCCACTGGGTGTGAGTAGAGCCCCCTAGTGGTCCACCACACACGCCCCCCCAGAACACCCAGTAAGGTCCATCACTAGTCCCGCATTTTAGGTTTGATTAAACGACCAGAACGGCTGAACCTGGGCCCTGCAGAACCAGTCTGATGAAGCGGAGGGCTCCGAGGAGGGCCTGCAGAAGATTCGGGCTCCAATGGACGTTGAGAGTCTCTGGCAGGGGGACAGCAGTCCGTTAACAATGTGGATGGAGGTCTGCCCCTGCGAGGAGCCTGGGCCGTAACAACCTGATCATCTGACACAACATGAGCTGGTTTAAGCCTATCGATACAGACAGTCTCAGTACGACCCCCTAAATCTAAAAGGAAATGTTTTGGACCTGGTTGAAGAACCCGAAACGGTCCATCATACAAAGGCTGTAGTGGTGTCCTGTGTGCATTGTGTTTGACAAAAACAAATTTAGAGGACTCCAGACTCTTAGGGACAAATGACTGCGGTAAACAATGATGTACCGGGCCAGGGACACGAAAAGGGGCCTCCTGAGGTGAAAAATGGAGCAACGGTGGAGCAAACTGTGGTGAGGGTACCTCAGGTAAAAACTCACCGGGGACGCGCACAGGTTGACCGAAAACCAGTTCAGCCGGGGAAGAGCTCAGGTCCTCTTTGGTTGCGGTACGTAAACCCAACAAAACCCAGGGAAGACGGTCAATCCAGTTGTCACCGGTCAATGCAGCACGCAGTGCAGCTTTCAATGATCTGTGAAACCGTTCACACAAACCATTAGCTTGGGGGTTGTAAGCGGTGGTCCTGTGAACGTTAGTCCCCAGACCCTTGGCCATGGTAGACCAAAGTTCAGAAACAAACTGCGGGCCCCGGTCTGATGTAATGTCTGAAGGGGGGCCAAAACGCGCCACCCAGGTAGACAAAAATGCCCGGGCCACCACTGCAGATGTCGTGGATGTCAAAGGAACCACCTCAGGCCACCTGGTGGTCCGGTCTATCATAGTCAGCAGATGAGTAAAACCTTGTGATGGAGGCAGAGGGCCCACCAGGTCTACGTGCACATGATCAAACCGCCGACCTGGGATGGAGAAGGGTTCCAAAGGTGCTTTGGTGTGCCTGTTAACCTTAGCGCGCTGGCATGGGACACACGCTGCTGCCCACTCCTTAACTGCTTTACGCAGACCGGGCCAAACAAACTTTGAACTGACCAGTTTCACCGAGGCTCTAACACCTGGATGAGAAAGGGAATGTAAGGAGTCAAAAACGCGGCGTCGCCATGAAACTGGAACCAGGGGGCGGGGCCTGCCAGTAGAAACATCACAGAGCAGGAGGGGACCTCCGTCATTCACCTGCCGTTCCTCCAACTCGAGGCCCGTGGGCCCGGACTGGAGCTCGAGTATTTCTGCGTCGCTACGTTGGTCCGCAGCCATAGCAGAAAAATCGATGCCAACGTATACGGGAGAGATCAGCACCCGGGAGAGACAGTCGGCCACCACGTTGGATTTTCCAGCCACATGCTGAATGTCTGTAGTAAATTCAGACACCGCTGCGAGGTGGCGTTGCTGGCGAGCAGACCAGGGGTCAGAAATTTTTGACATCGCAAACACCAAGGGTTTGTGGTCAACATATGCAGTGAACCGGCGGCCCTCCAGGAAAAACCTGAAATGGCGTGTGGCCAGGTAAAGCGCCAGCAACTCTCTGTCAAAAACACTGTATTTCAGCTCATCTGCCTCGCCCTTTTGGTATTACCTTTTTCCGATCTGCTATCATCTGTTTGTACCACCTCAGTTTCGCCAGTTCATCATTATACTCCTTATATCTAGAGGCAGCTGTCACTGTGATGTCCCTAGTGCTAGTGACCCAGCCCACACCCATTTCCTTGGCCACCATTTTCACTAATGGATCGTATTTTTCCGATGGGCTGTATAACACTAACACTTCTCTCGTGATTAGTAGTTCAATTTTTCGGGCCCACCAAGCCAGCCACTCTCTGACCTCATCCTTCGTTCTTATTCCGTCCGGGTGTGCCCACACCACAATTTGACTTATACTTCCGATATGAGTGCAGTTAAACTGACCCTGTTTTTCTATTTGTTTGTGTAGGTTCCTCCGCAAGGTTTTTTCATCTGTTTTCGGGTTGTTTTGTTTAAACACTTCTTGTACGAATGGATCCCAGGTTTCATACCCTCGGTTACACAGGAGAACTTCAATGGCTGGTTCTTTTTCTTTTCCTGTGACCTTTGTTCTCTTAGGAGCAACGGGCTTCTTTTCTGACTCAGATTCTTCACCTGACTCTTCCGGAGTGTTTATTTCGGAGTCTGATCCATGCTCCGGGTTACGTGTTACTCCATACCTTATTTGTCGGTATTGTCTCAATTTATTTATTTATTTTTTATACTCTTTACTCATCGGGGTTGCTTTAACATTTAGGTCTATTAAGTATCCGCCTAACCCGGTTTCTTTGGATGCCCTTCTTACTAGATGGTCGTATTCAGCTGATGGACTGAGTATGGAGACTATAGTCCCACTTCTGTTTTCCCCAATCTGTTTTATCCACCATTGTAGCCACGCTTTGATATCGCACCCGCTTGTTATCTTTGCCAGGTCTTTTACTACTATTATTTGGGTGCCGTGCTTGTCAGGTAAGCAGTAAAATTCTTTGTTTGCCCTTAGGTATCTCACCAGGCTTTGTTGTAGGGTCTCTTCCTCGATGTTTGGGTTATTTTCCCTAAACATCACCTGAACGTCCCGGTGCCAGGTCTTAAAACCATGGCCGTATGGGAGAATTGTGAACCTCAGTTCTTCTGGGGTTTTCTTATCTGGTTCGGGATCTGTTTGTTTTACTCTTTCTCCCCCGAGTTCATCGTCCGTAGTTTCAGGAGATCCTGTTACGGAATCATCTTCAGGTTCCATCCTCGGTGTTTGTTTTCTTTTTACTTTGTATGCCTTCATTCTAGTACCCTGATGCATGCTCAATAATCCAGGTAGAAAAATCTAAAAAAGCTAAGTCTGGTCCTCTGGACATTCAAAAACCAAAAAAAAAACAAAACAAAGCAAATGCTTTGTTTTGTTTTTTTTGTTTTTTGAATGTCCAGAGGACCAGACTTAGCTTTTTTAGACTTCATTCTAGTCAACTCCTCCTCATACTGGGGGAGTGTTTTGATTGCTTTTGTATCAGGAGTTACGGTAGAATGTGCTATCCCCGATGTCTTAGCCACCCTCTTTACGAGAGGGTCATAATCGGCCAAGGGACTGTGTAACATTATTATGTTTGGGCCATAAGCTGCCTCAAGCTGCTGTACTCACCATTTTAGCCATTTTCTGGGGCCAGTTGTATGTGTCATAAAGCCTGGGTCTTTCATTACCACTATCTGACGGCCTTCTACTAACCCAGGACTACAGAAGATATTATTGTCTGCTATTTCCTTAGCAAGGTAGGTCTCTAATGTTTTATCATCTACTTTTATATGACCTCTTCTGTACCTCGTTTGAAGATCGGAATGCCAAGTATGGAACCCCTGGCCGTACGGAATTATTTATATCGGAATCTCATTCTTTGGCTCACCTTCCGTGTCCGGTTCTTGTCGGTTCGGATCGTCCGTTTTGGACGGATCATTTGTCTTTGTTGTTGCCGCTGGTGCGGGTTTTGGTCCAGTTGGATCGTTTTCTGTGGACTGGTCCTCCAGTCCTGTTGGTGCCGCTCCTTCGGCCATTTTTCGTTTTTTTGTCATCTCGAGTTTGTCTGTTTTCAAAGCCGACTGACTAACTTTAACAGTTAATGCCAAAGATTTAAGTAAATATGTTGTTCAATGTGCTGTGCTCAGCGTATGTGCTGGGGATAATAGTCAACAACAACACATTTTCGCTCAAACTCTGTAAAATATGCTGCGTTTTAGCCATTTATGTGTTTTCTAAGGTTGGTCAGCCATGGCAGTCATCTTGATGTCAATTGACATCAAATGTTAGTAAGCTGTAAATGTATATACAATGATTTTTTTCTAAACATTTCATTCAAATTCTGTGGAGTAGTTCATAAGATATTTTGCGTACACAGAGACAGCCGTGACTCTGAATGTTTATTGGTAAACCTTTGAATAAAGACCTCTAACCTGGGGATAACTCTCAGCTACTATCACACCAGGTTTTAGCTGGATAACTCTAAAACTTACTGAGAGTGTTTGATGACGCAGCTTAGCTAGAGTGGCTAGTTTGAATAACTGACACCGGTGATCATAACAATTGTAATGAAAAAATAAAGTGCAACTCTGCAGACAGGGATGGATGGATGGATGGATGGATGGATGGATGGATGGAAAGAAAGATAGATAGATAGANACACCTTGTATCTGTGACTTTCCTTCCCTCCATTGATTACGGTGACATTCTCTACATGAATGCTCCTACAAGCACCTGCAGATGTTGGATGTTGTCTATCATGGAGCATCCTGCAGATGTTGGATGTTGTCTATCATGGTGCATCCTGCAGATGTTGGATGTTGTCTATCATGGTGCACTAAGATTCATAACTGGTTGTGATTATCGTACCCACCACTGCACCCTGTATTCACTGGTTAATTGGACATCATTAACCTCACGCAGACTCTTCCACTGGTACATTTTCATCTTTAAATCACTTCTTGGTCTGCTGCCCTCATACATCTCCTCCTACATGTCTTTGCGTGAGTGCAGCTACAGTGTGCGCTCTCAGGACATGATTACCTGCAGTGTTCCGTCAGTGAGGACTGAACTTGGAAAAAGGGCCTTCTCCTATTCTGCTCCTGCTTCATGGAATATCTTACAAAAAGATCTGAAGCTCTCGACCTTGACTTCTCTAAATGGTTTTCAGAATCTGTTGGAATCCTGGCAAAAACCAATGCAGATTTGTTCCTGTCTTTGATTTTATACGTCTACCTTATAATGTTTTGCTAGTTTTTTGATACTTTGTAAAAAAAAAAAAAAAATCTTTTGTTTTTTTCTCTCTTTTTGTTTTCTATTGTTTATTGTTTGTTTGTTTATTGTTTAATGAAATTCTATCACTGCTGTTCATTGTTCTTTAGTTTTAGCAGGTCGCTTTCGTAAATGAGCCCATGAGGTTCAAAAGATTTATCTGACTAAATAAAGGTTGAATGAATGTCCTTGTACCTGGTAAGAATACAGACCTGCTGCTAATCTTACTCCTGACCTGTGGTCAGCAGATCACAAATAAGCCCTTTTTACCCCGCCCACTGCTGTGGAATTAAGGGGCACTTAGCTGATAGCTTAGACCAGCCGCCTACAACTTCTCTACTCTAAGAGGAGTTGTTCTTCTGGCGCTTGTCAGTCCTTTGACACACGCCTTGTCTCTTGGGAGTCTTTATTCATAAAGAGAGTCCCTTTGTGGTCGCCATGTTTGCTTTTCTGAAATATCAGCGAGGTAATCACAAGGTGCGTGACACTTCCTCACTGCAGCCTACCTACTAACAGGGTCTATTGAACCGGTCCCGGAGTTTGGGTATTACCTGTAACTATGTTGGGACTGCTCCGACTTAAGGCTGTTCATAAGGGAATTCATCTGGGCAAATTCACTTCCTAGCATCCACGAGTCACACCCACTTTTTACACCCTACGCCTCCCTCCGCCTTAGCTGCTAGGGACCGGAGAGGCTAGCATAAGGCAACTCGTGTTAACGGAAGCTTCCCCCTTGTTTAAGCTCGCTATTGTTACTGACCCAGTGGATTTTAGGATCCAGGTGGTTGGACCCTGGGGTGTTGTTTTTATATAACCTTAGGTGCTAATGTTTAACCCTTAAAAACCTCCTAATATTTGATGTTATCTTTGTGAACCAAACTTACATTTCCATGGACAAGTAGTTGATGAATAAAAGTCGAGAATATTACCTTTTGTTTATTTTAATGAATTATCTTTTGCAGGGAAGGATCAGCATTACAGCACAACAGTACAATTAATTATTATGATTATAGGTAAAGAAAAAGTATTAATTCACCAAACAATCTTCAGACTCGATGTTAAGCTGCTCAATCTGCATGGAGTCCTTGAGGAAGGTTCTTTTCTGGAGTCCAGGCTGGAGAGGCTTGGAGAGTCGTCTCTTTGATGTCACATAGTTAACACTCCCAGTACCCATCCAGTCTTATGGACCAGAACTAGAGCGCTTAATCATAGGAAAATTCCTCATCCAGCTTTATGAGCTAGAGTTTAGAGTACACTCTCATATTTCCATCTCATCTGATTTTAAGAATCAGAGTTAGAGTAGTCTTTTGCAATCACACGTCTCTCCTGACCTTATGGATCAGGATTTAGAGTTTTACTTAAAATCTTACCCAATGGATGTATCTCCCCAAAGCCCTTAGTATCCTCAGGCAACCTTGAGCAAATAAGTCACTAAAATAATTAAACTCCCTATCAGCTATAACTCTGTCCATATTTAATCTAATTTGATTTAAATCTAGCTGAAAACCAGGTCCAACAAGACATCTCTCAGACATTACTTTTCCTTCATGGGTCTCTGAAGACCCATAAGCAAAGTCCGGAGCAGTTCCTTCAGTCCCCGAGGACTGAAGCTCGTCTCTGACTCACGGCTGGTCTGATCTGAAGAAACAAGTTTGGCTCATCCTGGCTGTCTGGGTGAAAAACTCTTCAATCCCTCCTCAGAGCTTTTAAGAAAAGAAGAAGAGAAGTCTCCCCAGGACGAATGATCCTTCTTTGTCAGCACCGAGTCGATCTGGGCCACGCCTTGGTCTTCAGTGGAGCAGCTCTGCTCCAACTTAACAGCTACTCTACAGCATCATGACAGCTGGACAGCTCCTTAACAGACAGCCTCGTCCTGTCGAAACAGGGCGGTTAAATAGAAATCTTGGCCACACCTCCTCCCTAGGAAGGGGGGGAATAGCAGGTCTCTGATTGGCTATGTCTGTTGGTTTTGTCAATCTCCAGGCAATCTTGTTGCTCTGTTCTATTTCTGCTTGAAGCTACATGTTCCCTTATTAGGAAATTAATTTTTTTCTTTGCTCGAGGCCGGCTGAGTCATGAGGGCAAGCAGGATGACACAACTCTGGTCATTTCAGTTTCATCACTTTTTTCCAGTAAAGTGATCACAAGTTATAATTCTCAGCATGTGTTGCAAGAGACTACTTTTGTCATGAAACCACCTTTAAAACATAGTAACATGTATCATTACATTTGTTAAAAAATGATTAAATCTTGAATATAATAAAATCACATATCAAATAAAATCACATCAAATGTTTATATTGGTTAAAATCATATCTCTAATGATTATATTAGTCAAAACCATGTATCACACTTGATTGCATTAATTAAAACCATGTATCACACTTGATTGTATTAGTTAAAAACATGTAAAAGTTAAAAACAAGTTTTTGTATCAATTTGTCTCTTCTGCTCTCTGCTCTGGGCTCAGAAATGTTCGTGTGCTGAATGTGTGTCTGCTCATTGTGACTCACTCTGGCTTCCTGCCTCTCTTTCACAACTTTTAATGGTTAAACTGATTGGCTATGTCTCACACAGTTGACTTCTCTTATTTATCTTAACTTTATAACTATAGTTTCTAATATTCAGATTTTATAGGCATTTCCAAGGTCTTTAAACATCATTCTTTTCTGCTCCTTTGCAGTTCTCCTCCTGTGCTCGCTCTGCCTGTCTGTGTGAGCGTGCGTCTGTATATGTGTTTATGTTTGTGTGTGTGTGTCTAAGTG
>JBBPBX010045929.1:13569-26798 GCA_038048925.1 Garcialebias charrua | reverse complement strand
CAACAAGTTTGGTTTCGGGCCTCAGTTTGTAAAATGGATTGAAATAATTTACTCACAACCAATGGCTTCTGTTATTACTAACCAAAATATTTCTAGTCCTTTTGCTATTCACAGAGGGACTCGCCAGGGCTGCCCGCTCTCTCCGTTTCTTTTTGCAATTGCTATTGAACCCCTGGCTGCCAGCATTAGGCAAGACCCTGAAATATTACCCATCGAAAAGTTTGGTCATAAACATCACATCTCGCTCTATGCCGATGACATACTCTTGTACATTTCGGAACCGCAGGCTTCAATGTCTCCCCTTTTAAAGAAGATTAAAACATTTGGCAGCTTCTCCGGATTCTCCATTAATTGGGATAAGAGTGTAGTAATGCCACTCTCATCCGAAGAAGATCTGACCTTTTTGAGAGAAACGTCTTTTCAGATAACCCATAAAAACTTCAAATATTTGGGGGTGACGATAACAAGGAGACCGGAGGATCTCTTACAACTGAATTGGCAGAATAAAATTATGCAACTTAAGCAGAATATAGATTTTTGGAAGACTCTCCCTCTATCTATGGTCGGAAAAATTAATGCAATTAAAATGGTTGTATTGCCACGGTTTCTTCATCTATTCCTTTCTGTTCCATGTTTTATAAGTATGTCATACTTCAAACAGTTAGACTCCATCATTATTCCCTTTATCTGGGAGTACAGGAATGTTAGAATTTCCAAAAAACATCTATGCAAAACAAAAGCGATAGGAGGATTTTCATTGCCAGATTTCAAATTATATTATTGGGCTTCTCACCTATCCATTATAGCATGGTGGAAGAAAGGCCCGCACCAGTCTCACAATCTCTGCCCTGCTTGGCTATCCTTAGAACAACGACATTGTCATAAAACGTCTTTGGCTGCCCTCCTTAATAGCCCTACTAAAATTTAAAAAAAGCTTTACAATAATAATCTGGTTATTGGCAATACTATAAGAATTTGGAAACAGATACGGAGTTATATAAAAGCTCCGGCAGTCTACTTGGACGCTCCCATTTGCGAAAACCACTCTTTTGTTCCGGGTCTCAGCGATGTCGGTTTCCAGATGTGGAAAATGAAGGGTATCCATAAGGTGGGGGATCTGTACGTTGATGGCACGCTTGCGTCCTTTACTCAGTTGAGCTCTGTATATGATGTTCCACGGTCGGGATTCTTTCGTTTTCTACAGATTAGGGACTACGTTAGTAAAAATATATCAAATTTTAGAACTCTTACAAGACATGAGACTCTGGAGGCAATAAATAAATTTGATCCGGTTAATCATGGGGCAGTGTCATACTTTTACAGCATTCTCAATAATGTACCGGTAGACCTCACTAAAATCAAGAAAGTATGGGAGGATGAGATGGGACAACAGATACCTGACGATGTGTGGGAGGAAAGTTTGAAGAGTATACATGACTGTTCAGTTAACTCTAGGCATAATCTTATACAATTCAAAACATTGCATAGACTCTATTATTCAAGAGAAAAATTAAGTACTTTTTACCCGAATGAGTCACCAATGTGTAATCGGTGTAAAGTTGCAACGGGCAACTTGCTCCACTCCTTTTGGTCATGTATACAGCTGCATACATTTTGGAAGAACATTTTTTATTTCTTTTCCACTGCTTTTGGGAAACAATGGGATCCGGATCCACTGGTTGCAATTCTCGGAGCTCCAGGGGTTTTGCCCCTGGCCAATAAATATGAGAAAGTAGCCATTTTGTTTGGTATGGTAATCGCTAAGAAGTTGATCTTGAAGGTTTGGAAGAAGGACTTTGTACCCACATTTGAACAGTGGTTGGGAGAATTGGCAAACACATTGTCTCTGGAAAGATTGAGATATTACAACGAAGACAAAATGAACATGTTTGGGACAATATGGGACTCTGTACTAAAATATATTCAATGAAGGTATCGTAGTTGATCATTAGACTAATGTCCGGTATTATATGAGCCCTTGCTCTCTGGTGTATTGTTGAAATGGTGTGATTCATAATCTGGTGTATTTACCTTATGTTGTTTTGACTGTGTGACCTTTACTATCCGATGTGCTGTTTTGTTTGGTTTGGGAGGGGTGTTGATGATACTGTAGTTTGTTTTATTACTAAAAATGCCAATAAAAAAAATTAATACATTAATACAAACTTGGTTTAAAATAAACAAATTATCTTTGAATTTAGATAAAACTAATTACATGATATTCAGTAACAAAAAGAGAATTGTTGACGATCCATTTGAAATTGAAGATGTTGTGATCTGTAAAGTGAGTGAAGTGAAGTTTCTGGGTGTCATCATTGATGACAAACTGACATGGAAACATCATGTAAATTCCATTAAAACAAAAATAGCTAGATCAATTGCAGTACTGTATAAAGTCAGGGATTTTTTAATTGATAAAGCTCTGTATATGTTGTATAACACAATCATTGTTCCACGTTTAATCTATTGTATTGAGGTTTGGGGAAAAGCGTGCAAAACAATTACAAAGCCTGTTTTTATTTTACAAAAGAGAGCTGTAAGAGTAATCACCAGAAAACATTTCAGTCACCCATCAAACACCTTGTTTCTTCAGCTAAATTTATTGAAATTCCAGGAATTGGTAGAATATAGTATTTTATCAGTTATGTATAGGGCTCATAATAACACATTACCTTTAAATATCCAAAGAAATTTTATAAAAAGACAAAGTGATTACAATCTCAAAGGGACAGAGATATTCATCAAACCACAATTCAGAACCAGCTTAAAGGGACGGTCTACCTCAATTCAGGGAGTTCGATTGTGGAATGCTCTGGAGAGTGATGTTAAAAATGCAAAATCAATGTATACATTTAAGAAAAAGGTCAAAAAGGACTTGCTCAAAAACTATATATGATGTAACTTAGTGTGTTTGTGTATTACACTTATGTTGACTGATGATGTAGCTTAGTGTGTTGTGTATTACAGTTAGAAAAATTAAGTAGAGTTATTCATTTTGTGATGTAGTTTGTGTATTACAGTTAGAAAAATTAAGTAGAATTATTCATTTTGTGATGTAGTTTGTGTATTACAGTTAGAAAAATTAAATAGAATTATTCATTTTTGTGATGTAGTTTGTGTATTACAGTTAGAAAAATTAAGTTGAATTATTCATTTTCTTATGTAGTTTGTGTATTACAGTTAGAATGATGTAGTTTGTGTATTACAGTTAGAAAATTAAGTAGAATTATTCATTTTGTGATGTAGTTTGTGTATTACAGCTAGATAAATTAAGTAGAATTATTCATTTTGTGATGTAGTTTGTGTATTACAGTTAGTAAAATTAAGTAGAATTATTCATTTTGTGATGTAGCTTGAAGGTTAACATTGGTTGAACAAACTGTGAAATAAGGGGCAGATATAATAAGATTTCATCTTCTTTCTGCTCCTTTCATTTTATCCTACTTGTATTCTTGTATCTGATGAAACTGTCTTGTATTGTTCTTTTAAAATGAATGAATAAACATCAAATCAAATCAAATATAAAAGCATATTAATTAAAAATCACAAGAAAACTGTATTTAAAAAAAACAAAATGAAACATAAACAGCTACATTATAAAACAATGTAAAATACTAAAGGCAGGAACATGTCTGTGTTGATTTATGCCAAGAACTTAGCAAATGTAAAGCTATTTAATATTTTGTTTAATTCATTTATTCATTCATTTAAAAGAGACAAAATAAAACAAATTTATCAAAAAGAAAAGATTGAATGAAAAGAGGGCAGAAAGAAGAAAAAAAAATCTTATATCACCCCCTTAAAACAATCATTGAACCAGTCCGACCCTTGGCTTGTAGCAAATTTGTTTTTTTGGCCCTCTATGTATTTGACTTTGACACCCCTGGCTTATGCAATAGGGAGCACATCGCCCGTCCAAAACCTATCATCTCTCCATAATGGATATATGTCCGATCTTCTAACTTCCTTTGCTGCATAATGTACATTGCATTTATTCTAGCGTTAGGTAAATGTATCTTGAAGGAGAATAGCACTTAAATAAAAGTCCAACAAGAACATTCATTTAGAATTAAAAATAACTCACCCTGAACTACTGGAATATGCTCCCACTTGAGCTACGTCAGATAACTGACCTTGGCCCTTTTAAATCGAAGCTTAAGACTTTAACTGGCTTTTAGTAATTAAATATGTGGTGACATTTCTGTTTTTATTTTTGCTATTATGTTGTGTTTTTCTTGATTTTTAATCTGTTGTCTTTTTAAGTACTGCACTGTTTTTTGTTAAGCACTTTGGTCACCATCACCGTGGTTGTGTAAAGTGCTATACAAATGAATAAATGAAATGAAATGAACTACCATAATAGATATAATGTATGTAATAACCAATCAAGTTGCTCCTGTCCAATAAAAACGTACAAATGAAGGGGGAAAAACTCTATCCAGACTTTAAGTAAGTTTAGGGTCTGGTTTGCAGAGTATGGAGTTAAATTTGTTTCACAATTATACAATGAAAAAAAAAACCTCAGTTAAGTAAAATAAAATTATAATCAAAACTTTTGGAATTATAATGATTTCTTTTTTTAAACAAAAACTTTTGTTTCAAAAAACATTTTTAAAATTTAAATAAATAATTTTCTCTAGTGAACTTAAAAAGTTATTTGCAAAACATAAACTTTTAATTGCACACATCAGAAATCTTTTTTTGCCATTTTAGGCTCTGCCCACGATGTCATGTGAGAATCACAAGCAAAACTTTGAATGACAAAAAAAACTTGGTATAGCAAGCAAAGATTTCTGACATGCACAAATAAGTTTGTTTTGCAAATAATTTTTTCACTTCATGAGACGAAAATTTGTGATTTTAATTAAAAAAAATTTTTTTAAACAAAACTTTTTTTTGTTTAAATTTTTTTTACAATTCAAAATGTCTTGATCACAATTTTATTTTATGTAATTGAGTTTTTTTTTATATAGAATAATTGTGAAACAAATTGAACTCCATAGATAGGTCCCATTTTCATAATTTTATACATTACAGTACACTAAAAAGTTGCACTGTGCCCTTGTTTTTCAATTTTGTAATTTATCATTGTTTATTAAATTCTGAAAGCTATATGACTTTGTTAATATTCTGTCCTAAAATGTGGTTAGATGTGCCCCCTTTTTTTTGAGCACCTGCCCCTTTAGTGCGCTCTGCACGTCCCTGGTAAAGTGTATGACCAGTCACAAATCTGTGTGAACCATTTTTGTATCCAAATAATGTTTTTTGATCTCCTGCAGAGAGCAGCGGCTTCGGATGTTGTCAGTCCATTCAATGGGCGTTATTAGTTGTTATCATCCCCATATATGGCGGCAAAACTGACCAACCTACCTCCTAGCAGGTTTAAAAGACCGTTATTTGCGTTATTATCGCTGTGAGTAGGCAGCATCTTTCTGTAAACTCGGAAGTGGTTCTATTTTGTTATTTTTTCAGCTTATGTAACCGTTTTCTTAAACCTAACCATACACCTGACCCAGAGGACCAAACCTAAACCTAACCCCCTTACCCTTGTGCCTGAACCAAACCAAGACCCTAAACCTAATGCTAGACCCTTTACTTTAAACTTTAACACGTAGCTAAAGACAGAGCCTGCTGTCATTGCTACCAACGGTGACAACGTACCTTTAAACCTACTAGGAGGTACAGGAGGGGCAGTCTGACCACTACGTATGGGGATGATAATAACTGATAATGGCCATTTAATGATTGATAACGTTCGAAGCGGGTGCAGAGATAATCTGCTTTACCTCAGATGACCTGCTCCTTTCTCTCACTCAACAACACTCACCTCACTTCTCTGCTTTGGATCACCTGAGAACTTGGAACTCCTCGGACCTATTCCCTCTGGACTGGGTTACAAGAAACACAGCAGTACGAACAAGAACCTCACCATAAATGTATCAATTGCTTTCTGGAGACCATTCAGGATACTCACCTTGTCCCTGCCTTCTCTTTTTCAGCCTGGATAATCTAGACCTGCAAAATAAAAACATTTATTCTTTTTGTACTCCTGACTCTGTTCCTCCATTTCAGTCAGCCACTTGGGGTCAAATTATCTAAAAATATGACATTGTGAAAGGAATGGTTTCACCTTGGCCAGTTGTCTCAGGTGATAAAAGCTGGAATTGACCACAGATTTAATCTGAGCATCTACTTTAAAACCACTGTTCAGCCTTACACGCACATTAGTTGCTGTCTCAGTTAGATGTTTTGTTAAACCCTAGAAGTCTAGACTTTGATCTCTCCTCTTTTCCACCTGCTCTTGTCCTCACTCAGGAACAGGAAAGGCTGAAGGCTCTCTGCCCCGTGAGAGCTTTAAGCACTTACATGCAGAGAACAGCCGAATGGAGAAAAACAAATCCACTGTTTGTGTGCTTTGCATCACCTGCTACCGGAAAGGCCCTATCAAAGCAGCGCCTCTCACACTGGGTGACTGAGGCCATAAAAAGGGCGTACAGTAGCAAAAGTCAACAGGTGCCCTCTGGAGTGCACGCTCACTCTACTCGGGGCTTGGCCACTTTGTGGTCACTGTTCAAGGATGTACATGTTGCAGACATTTGTGCTACGGCAAACTGGAGCTCAATAAACACTTTTGCAAAGCATTACAGTTTGGATGTTACTGCGTGTGATGTCACTCAGGCTGTCCTTTCTAACACACAGTAGAAAGTAGCCTTGAGATGCCTGCTGATCAAGGGCAGACGTTCACACTAGCATGCATTTTACTGAGCATTTCAAGGGCGTGAATGAATTACGTTCCCATAGCATATGTTGCACCGAGAGACATGACTGAAAGGGAACTGAAAGTTATGCACCATAACTCATGTTCCCTGAAGGAAGGGAACGAGGTGCAACATATCTGGCCCTTTCAATGCTGAAAGCTCGGTGAAGTGCATTTTGGAGAAAGTTGGATGGGTGTCAGCGGCTTAAATACCCAGAGGGCGGGGCCTTTGACGCAACGCTGACGCCCTTGCCGTAAAGGCATGAATGTATTCCTTCAGGTAATCGCACGGGGGCGCAATTCCCATAGCATATGTTGCACCTCGTTCCCTTCTTTCAGGGAACATGATGGTGCATAACTTTCAGATCTGGTGGTCCACTGTGTCAAAGGCAGCAGTTAGGTCCAACAGCATCAAAACTACACAGTTACCAGAGTATGTGGCTAAGAGAATGTCATTGAAAACTTGCATTAGTGCTGACTCAGTACTGTGGTGAGTTTTAATAACGAATTGAAACAGTTCAAGAAGGTTGTAGTCGTTTAGGTAAGATGTTAACTGGCTGTACACAATTTTCTCCAAGATCTTCGACACAAAGGGCAGTTTTGAAATAGGCCTAAAATTGGTCATGTCTGTAGAGTCAAGACCGAGTTTTTTAATCAGTGGTGTCACAACTGCATGTTTAAAACTCGCAGGTATCTGTCCACTTGCCAAGCTACCATTTATGATTTGTGACACATAAGGAGCTACCGTGTGAAAACCTCTTTAAAAAGACGAGGTGGGATGGGATCGTTTGGAGATCCAGCAGACTTCATACGACCAGTGACGTCTTTTTAAAAAAGTCAGGGTGACGAGCTCAAACTAAATGAAAACAGTAGAGCATGTGATAGAGATGGAGGTGTCACAAGAAGGAGGGCTTTTGATAGTTTGTTTTTCTGAACCTGCACAAGCATGGTTATCTGCAGAAGAAAAGCAGAATGAGAAGCTAACTAAAAGCGAAAACATTTTTTTCTTCTCATGGCATGAGGTCAATACTACATTTTCAAATCTCAAAACCTTTACCTAAAAAACGGTGGAATGAGCAATAAATGAGCGGTTCCTTCAAATGATCAAGCAGGCAGTAAAATAATGAATAGCCTCTGAAGTGAGACGGCCCTGTGTGAATTGTCGGTTCCCACCCATCGACACACAGAGGTGTTTTCTGAAAGCGACTCTTTAATTGGTCCATAGCTACTGTGAGGAGGGCTAACATGACACTTTGCCCAATGGTGGTCTGTCCGCTTGAGTAGAACTGGACAAGAAAGCTAATGAGGAACACGGAACCTGTCTAAAGTCAGACATGCATGAGAATTAAAGTGCTGGAGTTTGACTAAAATTAGTCTTTGTTTCATTCAGATATTTTATGTTTTATTTGTTTCAGACCAGTAGGCTAATGGGCTCACAGAGCAAATAATAAAAAAAGTTGCACAAATGACTCTTTGATGCAACAATATAACAAGGTGTTTAGAAAAATTGTTTTCTTTATTTGATAAACGTAAAATAGTATTGTTTGATGCTTTGCATTCTGAAGATTTACACAAAGGATGTCATGTCATTTGGTAGTGCTTATATTATGGTTTGAAGATGACGTTAAGTTCAATTTTAGCTCAGTATTAATATAATCTTAAATAATGTTGACCCCAACTTAGCAGACTGAGGAGGAGACAGAGCGTACAAAAGGAAAGTGTTTTTATTTACAAGATGTTCAGTTCAGAGTTGGAAGGGAAAAAGCACAAGGTGAGTATTCTTGTAATTCTTCAGGTTTAGATGAATGATGTATCTTGTTTAGAAGATATTGTTTTCTTACTGGTGTTTGTATTTGTAGATGGAGTCAGAGAGGAGGAAGAGACTAGGTTTCCACAGGAGAGTGGATGATCCAGAGGAGGTGAGTATCGGAGAGAGGAGCAGGTTGTTGTTTGGAGGCTGCTGATCCAGTTTGATGTTTGGATGGTTGAAAGGACAACATGATGTCAGGGCAAAGTCACAAGGAATGAAAAGGTCTTGGAAGATTCACAAAGACAGGACTTGGAAGCCATTGGAGAAGAAGAACAAAGGTTAGTAAAACTTGTTGAGGAACTAGTTTACCGGCTGTCCATTATTTACCGCGTTAGGTATTAAAATGTTCCACCGGCTGTCCATTATTTACCGCGTTAGGTATTAAAATGTTCCAGCATTCGAAGAAGTCTGTAAGGAGCTTGTATACAGGAAGCCCTCGAGTTACGTCAGGGATTGGGACCTACGAGTGTGACTTAGGTCGATGTTGTCGTACCTCGCGGACCAAAAACACCTGCCTGTCGTAGGTCCGCGTTTCTGACATAGGTCGCGGCTATACCGCTAACGGAGCGTTGCACACATATTTAATGGCATGAGACTGAACAAGCAGACATACTAGGCCATAAACATGCACAGAACTGTACAGTAAATGAATACAGTACTGTACAATAAATAAAAAATATAATGTCTTACTTTGAGCTGGTCAAAGCCTGCCTTCGTCTTTTAGCATCAGCTCGCACCCGTCCGAGCTCCCCCAGCTTCCTTACGCTCCACACGCACACACGTGGTCAAAACTGTTTAAAAGAATGACTGTTAGCTTCTTAACTTCATACATTTGGAGCCAGAAAAAAAAAACTTACTGAAAGCCGTTTCTCCGCGATAATCCTCCATCCAAAACAAGCTCGGCGTTAGCTACGGTTAGGCCCCGCCATTAGCAGCAATGGTTAGCATGTCAGTTCATTCAAAAAGGCTGTCGGCTTTGTATCTCCGCGTTAGCTCGGTGTCCCCCGACTGCCAGGCGGACATTTGCGGCGAGCTCCCGGCCGCAGATGGCCCCTCCGCGGCATGTCGGCTCGGTGTCTTCGCCTGTGTTAGCTGCTCTGTTAGCTGCTGTCGTTAGCATGTCGGGCGGCGTTGTTGGAGCGATCACGGGGCGATCGGCGGCTGCTCCTCCGGGCCTGAGACGTCCACAGGGTTGACCGAGTGTTTCCAGCAAATTTATCCGTATGAGGCAACCCTGAACGGACACACGTCCTAGAGCCAGCTGACAGGAGCGTCTAGAGCTCCATTGACCGCAGTAGACAATTGTAAAATGGCGACCGGAAACGACCGGAAGTTGCGTAAATACGATAAAATTGTAATAAAAACGTAATATTAATAATTATACTTTATTTATAAAGCCATTTAAAACAACCACAGCTGCAACAAAGTGCTATACACATGAAATTAATAACATTTAAACACACACACAAAAAAATAATAATATATATATTTTTTTTTATCATATTTTTATTAAATATGATACAATCGTAAGTCTGAGTTGCCGTAGGTCGCGGGTGACGTAGGTCGAGGGTTTGCTGTACTCTGGATGTATACTCTGGACTGGAGCAGTCTACCAAATCAGGTGCAAGTGTAGAGTGGTGGTGGCTGACTGGGAGGAGCAACAGCTGTGGAGACAGTGAGTGTGGCTGGACTAGTAATCCCATAAGTATCTGTATAACTGACTGTTTTATAGCTATAGCTGTGATTGCTAAGGTTGGTCGGCTATAACCTTTCATGACAGTGGGGAATTGTAGAAAAAAACTTGTTCACAAACAATCCGGTGTAGATTTCATCAAATTGATTACAAAGCTTTGAACAGCCAGACTCACAGAAAGTCAATGTGTCACAAATACAGAATTTATTAATAGCGATCCTTTCTGAGTTTCTGACCTGTTCTGGTTTACTGGAATGAAAAGTTTGTTTTATAGAAAGCCCATCAGGGGCCTGCCCATCATCTGTGTGTTATTGAATCTGTCCAAACTGAGTCCAGGGAGAAAAGGAAAACATTTCTCAAGGATTTGTGCTCAGAACATGAAAACAGCTGGCACCATCATCCCTCAGACAGTGCCACCAAAGCATTATAATATCATTCACAATGACCTTAAAGTAACAAAAGGATTATAAAGATTATTAACATGATTTAAAAGCAGGAAATCTATCAGGAAGCAGATCAATAAATATTCACTTCACAGTAATTAAATATTAAACACTATTTTATAATCATTTGTTCTTTTTCAAAGGGAATTTTGACGATACTGTTGATAATCTCCTATTATTGCAAAATTGGTGTGGTTGTGCCACTGAGGCAAAAATAAATTTGACTTTTCTTCTGAAAGAACAACTTGTCTAGGTAAGATTCAAAGACACTCACTGAAATGTCATGAAGACTGGCCAAAGAAAAAAGAAAAACACAAAGTTAGAAATAAAATGTGGATGTTTTTTTTTTATACTGTAACAATGAAATCACTCTAATGCCACTTTGATTAGTGATATGTGCTGCTGACTATCCATGCTGCTGGTTTCATACTGCAGTGTTCATTTGTACTCACCTGCTCACAGACTCATGTTTGTGCTGCTGTTGTTCGGCACATTGTTTTTGTACTATTTGTGTTCAGTGTATTCTTAGTTTTAGTGTTTTTCTTAGTTCATATCTTAGATCTTATTACTGTTTTTCTTTGCAATTTATACTTTTGTTAAACGTTACTGGAACCCTGTGTACATCATTTTGTTCCACCACATGTTCCACATGTGATGTGAATGACTATAAAGAACCTGGACTTGACTTGACTTATGTGTTGAATTTGGTAAGTAACATTTATGAACAACTGCTAACTACCAGGTGTGTTGGTTCACTTGCAGAAACAGTTGAAGCGACTAACATAGGTCATCACTGGTTATGTTCATGGAGGAGCCGTATGGTATTGAGGAGCTCAACTATTTTGATGCATTTGTACTTATTCTCAGATCTGTTGAGTAAAGAGTATTCATACATGTGTTTTATTTACACTGACTGAGAACCTGTGTTTCCAAACGTTATTTCAGTAGATCCGGAAAACTATTTTCTCCTTCTTTCGGCTGTTCTCTTCTTCAGGGGTTGCCACGGTGAACTAAGTCGCACAAAGACCTGGCAATTGTTTTTACATCGGATGCCCTATCTGACACAACCACAGGCCACCGAGCTACCACAGCCCTCTGTGTGGAGCAGGGGGCTGCCATCTGGGTTGCCCAGGGGAGCAGATGGTGGGGGTTGAGGGCCTTGCTCAAGGGCCCAAAGGGAGCCTAATAAGGGTGGAGGTGGGTGTGGATGTTTTACCTTTTTCACTCACATTTTGATGTTGCTTGTGCAGGGAGTTAAACTGGCGACATTCCGATCGCAGGTCCACCTTCTTTGGCCTCTGCGCCACCACTCCCCCAAGGAAAACTACTGAAGTAAACACTTTTAAGCTGCAGCATTTATTTTAGTTCAGGGTAACCTCATTACGTTTGAGTTTATACTTTGCAATGAGAACCTTTAAGAACAATACATTAAAAACCGGTTAGAGCTGAAAGTATAATAAACAAAAAGATAGGTTGATTATTTTGGGATTTAGCCAAGCCTACTTTGAAATTTAAAATGCAACTCAATTAAATACATTACCAGCACACATGCAAAACACATTTAAAGACATAAAACTGTAAAAATGTTGACGTAATTATATTTAAAAACTATGTATTGATAATATGACATTTATTTGATAAAACTGCAAAAATAAATAAAAATAGAAAGTATTGCTTTTAATTCACATTTAAGTAAAACTGACTAATTATTAGAGGTATCTGATGTTATTTAGCATCTACTAATTAGCTACTTTTGTTTCAAAGTATCAGACTCTTAGCTCGGTTAAACAAAATGCCTTTCAAATTATTTTTACTCATGTTGATATTGATATATTCCAAATTTCCTATAAGGTGGGCAACCTGTTGAGTAGCTGGAACTGCAACACTTCATAGGACTAGATCACTGTATTTGACAATGACTTTTTTTTGTTTTTCACTAAGAGTTGTTCAACTTTAAAAATTAAAAAAGAATATATTCATGAAGTTGTATAACAGTGTTGGTTATGCACGCTCAGCGCAAACAATGTGTTGATTTCCACAATGATTTATTTATTTTTCTCTCAGCTCTTGTACTAGTGCATTTATTTTTTTTACCAAACTGAATCTTTTTCTTTCCCTTTTATGGTTTCTGTTCTCTTCTTTTCCATCTTTACTTCTGAATTCATTCCGTATTCTTCTGTCTCTCATGCCCTCTCACATTTTGCTGTACTCAGCACATAGGTATGGAAATATGAGTGCATCCATTCACAAATCCTTTGCTGCTCCAGTATGTGACTCTCTTACTGATTAGCAGCACATGACAGAAACTGCGTCTCAACTCTATTTCAAGAAAAATAAAAGGTCAGGGCATTGCATTTTTCTTCTCACATTTGTCTTTAAAAATAGCTCAATTTTTTTTATCTGGCCAATATTCTCACACTGTTTTAATTTTGTATCTACACACTGTTTTATTCATTCTACTCATTTCATCAAGACTGATCTTTAAGCAGTCTATAATATTTGTTTGGTCAATCTTTCACATAACCT